>BQNB010129906.1:0-19033 GCA_026074375.1 Tanacetum coccineum | reverse complement strand
TGGCATTTTAAGTCCGTTTTTGGTTATTTTAGCTCGTTTTTAAAGGTAAAAGGTATGTGTAATTAAACACATACCAACAACTCATGCCCATTTTTGGATATGTTGAACACCATCCATGGTGCTTCAAATCCTCTAAATATGAGCTTCTAACTCGAACTATAACTCATTAAAATGGTGTTATGAATTTTATCCCAGAAACTGACTACATAAGCCATTCGCAGCTTATGTTTTGGGGACATACTTTCACACCATCCAACCAACATTTATAACACTCACTACCGGTATACTACAATAGCTCATCCGGTAGTGAGTTGCAAAATTAATTATATAAGGGCCATTTAGCCCATTAAGCCCATAAGCTGTTTTCAGCTTATTTTGGCTTATTTATAAGCCCACTTTTCTAGCTTTTATTTTTCCTAAATCCAGTACACTTTAAACTACTTTTCTGTATTTTTTGGGATTTTTCCCAATTTGTTTACTATTTTTTATCATTTATTTTCTTTTAAACTGTTTTTAATTATAATAAATTAAATAAAAATCAAAAAAATATTTTTCTTTTTTAGAAAATTTTATTTTATCAGATTACACTTAGGAAAAATAGAAAAAATTTTGTAGGGTCATTTTTGCAAAATTTCGTTTCTTAAAGAGCGGGATTCGTTCCCGTGCTCGTTTTTCGTATTTTCTAGCTCAATTTAACTCCATTTTTGTTCTAGTTTTCTTTAATCTTACTTTTTAGTCAATTTAAGTCCATTAAAAGTGAAAAAATCAATTTAGGATTAAATTTCGATAATTTAGGTTTTTAAGTTACGTTCGTCGCGTTTTAACATTAATTGCCTTTGTTTTTATGTTCAATTAGACTTAGGTTTTCCTTTTAAGCCTTTATTTATGTTTCCCGTAGAATTTTAGGTCATTTCCTTGCCTTTATTGCTTTCCCGTAGAATTAGGTTTAAATTCCATGCCTTTTTATGATTTTCCCGTAGTTTTAAGCATTCCTTAGTTTAATTTTTTATAATTTCCCATAGATTTAGAAAAACCCAAATCAAATCCTTTTCTTTCATTCAAGCATCCAATTGTCAAACCAATAACGTAACCGTCAATTTCACGCCTCGTCGGGGATAAACGACCCGGGTCCGGTTTTAAACTTTGTGGATAACAGAGCGAGAAACCGATACTTCCGGTAATACTATACTATATATTTGATATAATTAACCCTAAAAAGTTGATTATCATTTTGGCGCCGCTGCCGGGGAGGTGTGTTGCGACAATATCGTTACGGTTTGACGATTAGTGACTTGAAGAACCTTCCTCGTGAAGTTATCATTCTCGTTTGTGAATATTTTCTTCTTATTATTTTAAAAAAAAAATTAAAAAAAAATTAATTAAAAATATAAAAACATTGTCCTATATAAAAAAACAAAGATAAAAAATCATCTAAATCAATATAATGCATTTTCCAACCACGAAGCAATATCATAATAAGTTCGTTCCGCTGAAAACAAAAGATTTAAAAAAACTTTGCCTTTTGTGTCACTTTGTGAAATACGACGGCTCACAAGAACTGCTCTCACACACACTTTATAAAAAGAGATTAACAAACTATAAGAGGGGTAAATAGGGTTGTTCAAAGGAACTGTCCGACGAGAACCCTAAAAGGAAAAAGGTTTTTAAAAATAGCTCTCTCTGCCTTCTCTGCGCTTTTCCTAATCCTATTCGGCAATCTACCTTTGTATTAATATTACTTTTTTTCTTCTTTTTAAAAAAGAGCACTACTACCAGTGAAGCAAGTTTGATTATCGCGGTTTAAGTTAATTCAATCTCCGTTTTTGTCCCCGTTAATAAAATATTGATGTTTAAAAAAAAACTCGAAAATAAATCCAAAATAATCTTCCCTTAAACCTCATTGCCATTTAATTCTTCTTTCTTATTCCCTCTATTTTTAATTCCTAATGGCTCACTTTCACTCGTTTATCGTTGAAATCCTTATCGTTTTTTTAATCCCCCCCCCTCTTTAAACGATAATGGAATAGATCGTCTTGTGGAGCTTTGTAACAATAAATCACGGTGGTTGTTCAAAAGGGGGTCCTCGTAGACAAGTTCGTGAGTCGTAGATCCTAATAAAGAACGCCCGCCTGCGTCTCAAACGACCTCCTATACTTTTGTGCAAAGTGTGGAAACCCGGTTGAAGGTCCATCTTGTCAAGGATGTGCTTTATGGCGGAAGAAATTAAAGGAAGTTTGGTTTACAATTTGTCATGAAAATGGAATAAAACCAAGAACCTTCTAAACACTCCGAGTCTATCCATGACGATACCAACGTTGTTAATTATTCTCCTTAATATTTCCCCTCCTCGATAGCCATTCGGTTTGGTCCAACAAGGACCCGGTGAAAATTCCTCGCAAAGTCCTCTCCACAAATTAACCACTAATGTTGTTATCAGTGTGGTGATTCGTTTAGAATGGAATATTTTGTCACAAATGCACTTGTAAGTCTTGTGGGAAAGTGCTCATATTGGGTTTTTAATTGACCATCGAAGCTCCCGATTATCTCTAAATATAATCCGAACCATGCAATCAAACCATGATGAGCTTCCCACAAACTTTGGTGTGCCAATTTATGAGTTTTGACGTGCTATTCCAAAAAAGAAAAATTCATTAACCTTAGTACGTTTCAAAAATCAAACGAAAACCTAAAACTTTGTTGATGATTCTCCTAAACGTTTTTCAACCCCACCTACACACACCTTCTCCTTTATCTATTCTTGTGAATTTTGCGGGAACGATGCTCGTTATGGTCACTATTGTACACCTCAAGTTCCGTTTATCTATCCGGAACCGTGTTACAATCAAGACTTTAATTTCCCGCAAGATTTTCATGATTTTCAACAACAATATCTTTGTTGTGAAAATTACGGGGGCCCGCATAAGACTTTTGAATGTCAACCGTTGAATTATTATGACCCTAATCTGTATTATTCCGGCTATGACCAATTTGATAATTCTCACCCTCAACAGTTTCTTTGTTGTGAAAATTGCGGGTGTCCTCATGAAATTTACCAATTTGAACCAATGAATGAAGATTATTATCACGAGCAAAATTCTTGCTATGATCCTAATTCTTTTGGCTTTGACCAAAATTGAACCCCCGCAATATATCGTCAATCATCCTATCTTCAATGATCAAAATGAGTTTTTCAATTCTCAAAATAAGCTTATGGAGCAATTGACATCCATACGTGATATGGTTGGTCAATATATACAAAAGAAGGAAGAAGAAAATTGAATTGAAGAATAGCAAGCGGCTAAAGATCGATATTGGAAGATTCTCATTTGTTACAATGATGACGATGACGAGGAAAGTTCTATACCTTTGAAAGATATTATTATTTCTGGACTTCCTCCGTGTGTTGCAATCACACCCGTTTTATTTACCGAGGAGCCCGTTGACTCTCTCATAATGGAGGATGAGCATCTTGACACTATTCCGGAAACGGAATCGGACGAATTAATAAAGTCTAGTGTCGAGGACCTTGTCCAAATCCCAAGTGAGTCCGAAGATTCTTCCGAAGGTGAGTGTGATTTGCCTCCATATGATGATTCTTCAAAGAATCATGATCTTACTTTCTCTAACCCTCTCTTCGATATCGATGAAGATTTTACCTCGAGTGATGAGTCATTTTCCGAAGAGGACGTTCCAAATGAGAATTTTAAAATTTTCTCTAATCCTCTCTTTGATCTTGATGAAGAAATCACTTCCACTAAGGTTGATCAAATTGATGATGAGGTGTTAGAAAATACCAATTCAATTCCACCGGGAATTGAATATCTTTGTTTTAATGCCGAATCCGATCTTTTAGAATCTTTGCTTCATCGAGATACTTCGATTAATGATTCTCAAAAGATCGATTCTCTTCTTGATGAGTTCACATCACTCTTCTCAAATCAATTCACCGGGAATTGAGATGATGGTCAATCTGGATCCAGATGGTGAAAATTCATCTCGTTGTGAGATTGCTTTTATGACAACTTATATCCTAGCCCTCCGGCAAATTCTAATTCCGGATGGTGTTTCTGATGCTATGACCGAATCTTTACTCATCCCACTCTATTCACACCTATCACACCGTTTGGGATTATAGTGACTCTCTCTTTCTGGAGGAAATGATTTATATTCATAGTGTCCCGGCTGGACTCAGATGCCATCCACCAAGCGCTCGCTCGCGAGTCTCCCGCTCTCTCGGCTGTATGTGGTGTGGTGTGGGGATATCATTTTCTTGAGTAAGATCTACGCGCGCTTGTGTCCGATGATTCCACACGCGCTCGCTCCTGAAGCAGTGTCGCTTCCGCTTCCCTTTGTATAAGTGATATGACATCCTTTACTGTTCCTAGCCTGTTTCCGAGCTAAAAACCACAACCTGCGCTCTTGTATGATGAAATGGAAGCGAGATGCGCGGACTTGTGGTTACAAAAGTGGTGGCGCGCGCTCTCTCGCCGCTCTGTCACACTCACTCTCTGCTTCTTATACTAGACTTTTACCACCAACCCACTCCTTTGTTCTAGTGATTCCACCTTTGCTTCCATTTATATCGAAAATATAGACAAAGTTCATCTTTTATCACACCGGGGCTTTAAAAAACTTCAAGTTCGACTCTTCATGAAAGCCGATGTTGATTTATGGACGACGTGTCACTCCAAATCTGAGGTCCTCGTTCCGTCAATGTCCCACCCAACTTAAATCTCACCCCTTCGCCCACTAACACTACAGTCAATAGTCCCCCACCACCCCCACCCCATATGGGGAGGACGCGGGTCAAGCTCAGTGGAGCTGACCTTAAACAAGCGCTTCGTGGGTGGCAACTTGCTTTAACCATTCCCTATTCTTTCTCTATTTGCTAATAAGTGCGAATTGTTCGCTCGCTCGGTCTACATCGACATCTAATTCTCCTTCTCTCTCACGCTCGCTGCTTCTGTGTTTTGTGGTTCGCTATTGTCCAGGATTGCCGGATTGTGCGACTGCGTGCTCTCGGTATTGTCCCCTCGATTCACAACTGTTTCATGTGTGTGTTATGGGAAATCCAATATCCTATTTGTGATCTTAATGACTCAACGCTTTATCTTTTAAGCACTACTTAATAAAAGGTGTAGGCACTTTACTATGACGAGACGCACTCTCTAAAAAACAATAAGCTACAACTTTTAAATTATCAATTCATGGTGGTATGGGATATAACGGATATAGCATATGCATGCACCGTCATATTTACCGTTAATCCCTATTTATACCCCAAAAATAACCACAAAAAATAAAAATTTTAAAAATTTCCACAATAAAAAAGTGTTTTGTATAACCTTATGACTTTCCTGACTGGGTTAGAATAAGAAAAAATTTTGATCGATACGAGCGTGTTGAGCTTAGTCTTGTTCAATAACATTTAGACTAAGCGTCCCTCCCAGATAGATAGAGTAGAGAGTAGAACTAAAAGAAAACACAAAATCTCTATTACATACTGCAGTAGTATGGCCTAAACAAGGATTATTTTGGAAATCTTACGAGCTCATTTACAGTAATTTGTGGCTTTTATCCCCTTAAGCTCCTAAACCACTGGACATCTCTCTCTCTCGCACCTTTAACACCCCCCCCCATGCGCTCTCGCTCATAAGATGTGTTTAAACTTAAATCAATAATTTTTGTTCGGTAGTTGATGTAGCAAAAGTAGTGTAATTAGTTGTTTTAGCTTCACAAATTTGATACTTACTCCTGTTGTTCCAAAAAGATGTCTTGCACGCACCTAATCTGCGCGCTCTCTCGCTCTATGTGTGCAAAAAAATGAAAAATTTTTATGTATGGAAATGAAAAAATTAATATGAATATTTAAATAATAAACTTGTGGGCTGATAAAAGTTTATGCATCTTGACGGCTCACAAAACCGTGTTGCAGACCCTTCTAAAGAAAGCCCATCAGTATGAATAAAAATTCGTGACTGATAAAAGTTTGCTGCATCTTGCCGGGCTCAAACCGGATGTTATTTGCCTTCTAAAAGGTCGAGGGTTACAATTGCATCAATGTTATGTTTAATATTAAGTGTGAATTAATAAATGTAAGATCTTTTTGTTAAATTTAAATATGTTTTGAACTTTTGACTATTTCATTTTCAAGTTTTAAAAAAGCTATGTATATACGGGAGGAAACCTAAGGAGTTTATATGGAAACGAAGGTCCTTGTGAGTCAGATACTAGTCTTGTGGGGTGTCAAAAGCATGGTCACCTTTAGCCGCAAGGTTGGTGTGCCGAGACGGGAAAGTCGCTTCATGGGATGATCTCTCCTTCAAAACTCATTATTCTCGTGGTGGATAATGTGAAGATTTAGAAAATTTTGCAAACGTTGATCCTTGGTTTGAAATTCGAATGAAAGCACATTCCCCTAAGGATATAATAATTGTAGGGCAGATTTTTTTTTTTAGTGAAAAGTTCACAAGTTCCCCCACAAATATGAGTCCAGCCTCGCTACCCCCCCCCGTTAGCATCTTAACTTATATTTAACGGTGATTTCGTTTTAAGCTTGGTTTGAAATAAGTGAAAAGTCGGCAACGATGAATTTATCCTTTTTGAGGCATTTTAGGATTAAAGTGCGTCTTGTTCTATGATCCCAAATGAAAATAACGAAAGTCAAATAAGTTAGTTAGTTACTTAAAAAGAAACGTACAAAAAATGAGAAAAAGAAAAGTGCAAAAATATGTGGGAATAAGTGTATGTATATTTAAAAATGGTAAAGACGGGGCTTTTCAAAGCTATTGATTCTTTCATTCCCCTCAATGAACACTTAGCTACTTTTCGAGGTTATTAGTCGAGGGGGATTGAGATTCTTGGTTTTCTAAGTGCTTACTTGTAGCATTGCGCGAGGACACGCAATAGTTTAGTATGGGGGATCTTGGTATGTGTGTAATTACACATACCTTTTACTTAATAAAACGACCCTAAACGACCAAAAACGCACAATAAATGCCATAAATATGCTTGTTTTTGTGTTTATACTGTGCAGGTACTGGATATTCACTAAAGGACAAAAACAAAGCCAAACCGAACAAAACCGAGCACGGATTTGAAAAGAGTGTGAAAAACCAAAGCCAAAGGTGCAAAAGGATTGAAAACGGTGCTAAAATGGACATTCACAGATCGACTCGACAACGTTTGTGCATTTAATAAAGTTAAGACGAAGTCAAAGTCAACCCCGGGATACGGCTTTAGAAAGAGCATGGAAAAACGAACCCGAAACCCTATCATGATAAAATGGGCCAACCCGTACCCATTTTAGTGGGCCGGGTCAGGCCACTATATTTAAATAAAACCCTCTTAAATCCTAAGCCCAAAATCCCTAGTAAAAGCCCATGTTTCCTTTTTATATAAACCGCGGCCCAAAACCTATGAATGAGCCCAAATAACACTTAACCAACGTTAAGCCCCATAACCCTTTTTGCCTAACTGACGTTAGTCCATCAAGGACTAACTTTACAAGAACAACATACAACTTTAGGGATTTATCTTGCCAACCCCCAAAACTCTCTTATCACCACAAGGACCACCAGTGTAATGCCACTATACACTTTGAGGGGCCTAATGTGCCATTTCCCATAACCCTTTACCCCTGCACCCAAATTAAAACTAATAATACCCAACCTAAATTTACCCGCCAAAATCCATTAACCCTATTCACCCATCTTTTTCCCTTACACCTCTGCAACAAACAACCAAAACATCACCCTTACCTCCTCCCAAAACAAACCCCATCCCCACATGGGCTTATGTACACCTTGGCAATCCTCTATGATTCTATTCGTTGAAGGTTAATGACAAGGATTCAATGGTTGAGATCAATTGGATTGGGCACCAAGAAATTTGAAGGGTTTAGATGATGCTTGGTTTCCTCTCACAGCAAAAACACAACAAGCACACCTGACTGCTTATAAAAAGAAAGATGAAGACAGAAGAAAAAAAAGGAGGAACTAGAAGTAGATTAATTTAAAGTTTTAATGTTTTTAAATTTATGTTTTTAGTCATTTTAATTCTGTCATTTTAAACTTTTAAGCCTTGTAATCCTTTATGTTTTAATGAAAAATTAAGTTTCTTAAGCTTTCATGCAATTCTGTCTCATTTAGCTTTCTACTTCCCTTGCTTATTCATGTGCTTATCATTTAGTGTCCATGCTTATTTGCCCCTTAAAATGCCTAAGCTTAGTCTGTCTTAAAGTTTTAACAAATTTTGAAACCTGTTTTAAGTCAACAAATCATGTTTTCAAAAGTTAAGGGGTGTTTGGTTTAACCAGGTTAATGGGTGAAAACGGGTCAAACTTGCTTTTTTTTTTCTTAAAACCACTTTAGATTAGCTACAAGTAGTGAGTAATGTTAGTTTCAAAAGTTTTTTAGTCATAGAATTTAATTTTATGTCTTTTATAAAACTTGAATGAATCTGTGCTCATGTAGTTTTCTTAATTAGCTTACGTTAATTGCTCTTCTAATTATTTGTTCGCGCCTCGCGCGTGAGAGAGATGTAATGTTATATGAAGTTTCAAAATGGGTTATGAGTCCTGCATACTCAGTTGGTTTGATTTTAGACATTCTGTCAAAGTGGTTTTCCATGTGACTAGTTTCAAATTGCTCACATGTCTCTTTTCAACCCACATAAAGATTAGTTGTAGTTAGAATTAGGTTCTGATTTTGAGCATTCAAACAGTTAGTTGCTCAAGCATGATCTGTTTTAACTTCTTTTATAGATTTTAAAAACCTTTTACTTGCTTAATTTGAAGCTTGCAATTAGCCTTTTTGTGTTTCAAAAAGTCTTGAAAACTCAGTTTAAGCTGAGTAAAATAGCCATTTTCTCCTAGCTTTTTCATAGTTCAAATATATTTCAAAATCATTTTAGTTTGATGATCCCTGTAGCTTATGTGATAAGCTTTAAGGCTGTGTAAGTCTCAAAGCCACAAGGATCCTCTTAAATGCTTACATTTAAGCTCAAAGATAACCATATAAGTTGCCTTGACAACTATTTTTGGCCATAGGTGCTTATTTGCTTTTTCTCCTTGTGTTGCTTATTTCCCTGGCTTATTTTGATCATGCTTGCTCAATAGGTGTATTAGCTTATATGTTTTTGCTTATTTTAGTTTTCCATTAGCTTATTTGTGCTTTAAATATCAAACAGTCTAGCTTAATTAGGATTTAGTGTAACTTAGCAGTCTGCCTTTACCTTTTTCTTTTTAAGTGCCTAGTTGCTCAAATTCTTAGCTTATTTTGGGTCCCTTTAGCTTATTAGGTGTAAGTGTGATTTTGTCAGCACGCTATTCTGCAGATTTTTCCTGGTGATTATTTGCCATAAAAAGCTAAACAGTTTCCCTCCTTATGTTACTTAGTTAAATAAGCAAATGTGTTGTCACCATCCCTTTAGCTTATTTAGGCTTATTTTTAAGATTTTATAAAAACTCTTTTTTTTAATTTGCTTATCTTTGTCTGTTTTATAATTTTGCAAAAAGAAAAATGAAAAAAAAATGTGTTTTAAAAAAGAGAGGTCCTTTGGGGGTCTGAACCAATGTTCCGCAATGACCTCCCCTTTATAAGCAACACCTCACACACACTCTCTACTGCCAACACGCCCTTGGAACTTTTTCATTACATGTTTGCAATATTTAATATATAAAGGGGTGTTGGCAGTTTAGCTTATCTAGCTTATTTGCTTATTTCCTACTTATTTATTAGCTCTTTTTCAATGTTCTTATTTTTCAAGTATTCTTCATTGTCTAAGCTACTTTTCTGTATTTTTTCATAATTTTTATAATTTGTTTACTATTTTTAATAATTAATTTTCTTTAAAACTGTTTTTAAATCATATTAAATTAAATGAAAATCAAAAAAATATAATTCTTTTTTTAAAATTTTCTTTTATCATGCAGGTACTTAGCAAATTTCACCCCCTTCAAAAAAAAAATAAATTTGCATCCGTAGGGTTAAATTAATTAAGATTTGGTTTTCTAAAGAACGGGTTTAAAATCCCGTTCTCGTTTTCGCGTTTTCAGTTTAATTGCCTTATTTTTCATGTTCCCGTAGACTTAGGTTTTCCTTTTATGCCTTATTTATGCTTCCCGTAGTTTTAAGTATAAATTCCGTGCCTTTGCTTGTTTTTCTCGTAGATTTTTTTAAGTTATCTCGTTGCCTTTGCTTGTTTTTCCTGTAGTTTTAGAAATCCCAATCCAAATCTTTTATTATTCAAGCATCCAAAATTCAAACTAATAACGTAACCGTCAATTTCACGCCTCATTGGGAGAACGACCTGGGAATCACGTGCTTCCCGGTATACTCATTGATATTCATTGATTTTGTGGATTTTGATCCTTATTATATATATATATATATATTTATATTTATTTATATTTATATATATATATAAAGGGTGGAATTTAACATTAATCAATTTTTGGCGCCGCTGCCGGGGAGGTTTGTTGCGACAATATCGTTACGGTTTGACGATTAGTGACTTGAAGACCCTTCCTCGTGAAGTTATTGTTTTTCGTTTATATTTTCTTATTATTATTATAAAAATATAAAAATACAAAAATATTTTTCATTTAAAACAAGAAAAACCAAAAATATAAAAACATTGAATCATTTTAAATGTAGTATGTGCCATTCTACCTTAAACACACTACTATTGCTTCCTTTAAATCAATTCTTAAAATTCAACGCCCTTCATATTATAAATTGTGTCATGTTGCGTATTTTAAGCCTCTAATTGGCTAAGCATTGTATGGACTATCTTCGACGCATATAATATTTCTGTACACAAACAGCCCATCGCGAAGCGCAGGCCTGAAAAACCTCGTTGTTTCTACATATCACACTTATTTTAACGCTAACAGTGGCCCATCATTTTAATTTGTACATATAATAATATTATTGTTTTTTTGTCATATTTGGGGTATTATATAAGTAATACCCTTTTTCAAACCTAACTCTATTTACCACAAACAGAGCTACAGTGGCTATGTCATTAATAAAGTCATCGAATAACATATAATTATCTATGCATTAATATCGTTATTCACACCGCTCTATGCATTTAATATTGTTATGATGGTTGAATCTTGTGGAGTTCCTCGGTCCGCTTGGTTAGAATTGTATTTTAAACCTGCGGAGGATCTTGTGGTCCTAAACCTGTGGAGGATCTTGTGGAGGTTTTTTCAGTCGAGCTTGGTATAATCTTCTGAAATTTGGTTTAGCTTATGTTTGTTGATTTGTTAGTTTGGGAGGCCACTTGAACAAAACAGTCTCGAAATCTTCCAAAATTTGGTGAACTCCCTTTTTTGGTATAACCACAAACACCTTATACATAAGATCTTGTAAAAAGTAAAGAACACTTGAAAACCCCTAATTACCTATAATAAGCAATATGTTGCATGGAACAAGATGTTCATATGCAAATGCGAGAATGTCCACCAGCTTTGAGTTCTTTAAAGAGTCCCCTTTTGCATTTTTTGAGGTATTATTGTATATGACCCCCTTCCCTTTACGAATCTCTTCATCAGGTAACTCTGCGGGATCTCCGTATATGTGGATGTTAATTGTTCTCTAATTGATATGGCCTATATCAGGTTGTTTTATAAGAGAATCTTCGATGTGTTTGATTGCGTTTTGGTGCAGATTGTTATGAATTTCACACGAATTTGTATCCCAGAAAACACCTGTTCACACGCGTATCTGCAAGTCTATGAGTTGGGTGTTTCAGTTGCAAACTTGAAAAAGAAGATGAAGGTCCCACTAAACCGGTTCCACAAAATAAGCTGCTACAGGAAAATGCATAGTCAGTAGAAGCTTTCAACGATGTTGATGCTTTCTTTTTCGGATAAACGAGAATTGTGGTATAACCAAAGCCACTTAGTGTTTTGCCCAACAAAAATCTCCATCCCCGGATATTAGCATTATGTAGGATCGAGGAGGGTATTCCATTGCATATTTGAGAGTAGAGTGTGTGTGTGTGTGTGTGCCCTCTGCTCTATCAATCTGCAATTGGCGTCCTACTTGGGACCGTCTTCAATAAGAGTTAAGACGCCAAATGCAACTGATAGAGCCTTAATGATAGATTTGTACAAATATGCAATGAAATACATCCCCCATTCTACATAATGCTAATTTCCAGGGATGGAGACTTTTGTCGGGCAATTAAAACACTAAGTGGCTTTGATTATACAACAATTTTTATTTATCTGGAAAAGACAGCAGCAGTAGCATTGAAAGCTTCTACTGAATATACATATTCCTAGAGCAGCTTATTTTGTAGAACCGATTTAGTGGGGCCTTCATCTTTTTTTAAGTTTGCAACTGAAACACCCTACTCAAAGATTTGCAAACAGACGTATGATACCATGTGTTTGATGGGATATAGAGTCGTGTGAAATTCATAACAATCTGCACAAAAGTACAATCAAACACATCATAGATTCACTTATGAAACAACCTAATATCGGTGATATCACTCAAAGAACAATTAACATCCATATGGGGATCCCGCAGAGTTACCTGATGTAGAGATTCGCAAAGGGACGAGGGTCATATACAACAATACATCAAAAATGCATAAAAGGATTCTTTAGAGAACTCTATGTTGGTGGACATTCTGGCATTTGCATTTGAACACCCTGTTCCATGTAACATACATTACATGTAATCAAGGGTTTCTTAGAGTTCTTCACTTTTTACAAGATCGTAGGTATAAGGTGTTTGTTGTTGTACTAAAAAGGGGAGTTCACCAAATTTTGGAAGATTCTTTTGTTCAAGTGGCCTCCCAAACTGACAAATCAAACAGCATAAGCTAAACTAAATTTTGGAAGATTCTACCAAGCTGGACCGAAGAAACCACCGCAAGATCCTCCATAGATTTAGGAAACCTCCACAACATCCTCCGTTGGTTTAAAATACAATTATACCAAGCTGGATCGAGGAAACCTCCACAAGATCTACCATGCATGATGTTACTGTATTAGTAATCAGGGACAATCGAATATTTGACGAAAGAAATGTCCTTAGATGTGTTTTTGGTCAAACATACCTGTCCCCAAACTATGGCACACAATATGCATACGTCCGTTTTTGTATGTTTTTATACGTTTTAGTCCGTTTTTACGTTTCCTTATGTTTTTCGTACGTTTTAGTCTGTTTTCTTCTGTTTTTCGTACGTTTTAGTGTGTTTCTTATGTTTTAGTCCAATTTTTTACGTTTTCGTACGTTTTCTTCGATTTTACGTATGTTTTCGTTCCTTTTTAGACCATTTGGTCCGTTTAATACGTTTTTGTACGTTTGTAAACGTACAAAAACGTATATAGACGTAAAAAACGTGTGTACGTTTTTATACCCTTTTATATACGTTTGTATATACTTTTGTATACGTTTGTATATATGATTTTTATACGTTTTTATGACGTACAAAAACATGAAAAACCGTTTTAAACTGACTAAATCGGCCAAAAGCGTAAGAAAATGGACGAAAACGTAAAAAATGGATGAAAACGTAAAAAACGGACGAAAACATATAAAAACGTACCTAAAGTCAAAAAACTGTAAATTATAAATGGTCATTATTATAAAGGATAGCGATGCATACGGTCGGTTAAGCCAAAAGGGACGCTCTCTCGTGTAATTATTAGCAAACCCACTTAAATCTCAAAGTGCCAAAAAAATAGGTGGTTTATATGGTATGAATAATATGGTAGCTTTTGCATTCCGGAATTCGTATTTTGTCAAGCAACGTCATATATAGATTTACTAATCATGAACAAATGTATATTACTTTATGTTTACATGTTATATAATATTTTTGTTACAGATATTAGACAACTAATGTATATTACTCTATGTTTACACGTTATATAATATTATATTGTGACATATATTAGACAACTAATGTATATTACTCAAAGTTATCATCACGAAAAATATTGTTAGGAAATATTGTAAAGTACTGCTGGCAGATAACAAAGTACTGTCAGAGATGTTAAAGTACTGTTAGTTATAGAAAAGTATTGTTAGCAATATCAAAGTACTGCTTATAACAGTTTTAGAGTTTTAGAAGGATTGTACTAGGAGAAGATATACATGACGAGTTGTATTAGGAGAAGATAAGCATGGCAGGTTGTAAGCCTAATAGGGTTAATCCTTGATGTCTATAAAAGGACCCCTTGGAAGGCATAGTTAGGTACGAGTACGAGTATTAGAACAAGTCTTAGAAGAAGTGTTAGCGATTAGTATTATTAGTGTTTAGGAATCTGCAAAGTTAGGCAGGTTCAAGGTGTGATAATAAAAGTAATATTTTGATTATTGCTGTGTGTTTGTTCTTTTATTATTATCAATTAGTATACCGCCATAGTTGATAGTATTCAGTGTCAGCGTTTCATAGTTATTATCTTGGATTTATTCAAGGTAGTAATATCCTTTACAAGCTAAAGGATTCAACATATTAGGAGTACATCGGATCCTACAAAGTGGTTCAAAGCTTTTGAGGAAATTCTGATTAGTAAGAACTTTGAACATTTCGATATCTTTGCGAAAACACTAACGATGTCTGAAGATGAAAACCCCCCTCCTGCCTCATCTGTCACTGCTCTACGGAATTCCAATCATCAGAAGGGTGGTATGGACTTATGTGCATGAAGATGAGACAGTATAT
The DNA here is from genome assembly GCA_026074375.1 of Tanacetum coccineum. NCBI lineage: Eukaryota > Viridiplantae > Streptophyta > Magnoliopsida > Asterales > Asteraceae > Tanacetum > Tanacetum coccineum. The sequence goes on along the minus strand of BQNB010129906.1, from coordinate 4,336 downwards.
TGCAATTACTGATCATATTCTATGGGATATAATCACCAATGGTGACCAGGCTACAACAGAACCAGCTTCTGCCTCAGGTCAACCTTCTGCACCAAAAACTTCAATTGCTGTCAATGCAAGGAGAAACAATGAGAAAGCTCTCAACATATTGCTCTCTGCAATACCAGATAGACATCTCTTGAGTTTTCATGATGCTCAAGATGCCAGGAGTTTGTGGGCTGCTATAAAAGCAAGATTTGGAGGAAATAAGGAATCTAAAAAGATGCAGAAGAATCTTCTGAAACAACAGTTTGAGACCTTTGTTGTTGGAGCCAGAGAAGAGCTAGACTCAGCATATGACAGATTCCAGAATATTATTAGCATGCTAGAGTTGTATGATGCTAAGGTATCCTGTGAAGATGCTAATTTGAAATTTCTCAGAAGTCTACCATCTGTGTGGCATGTGGTTGCTACAATGATTAGAGGACAACCTGGATTAGATAAATTGGACTTTGATGATCTTTATAACAATCTGAAGGTGTATGAGCATGAGTTGAAGGGTGCTTCAAGTTCAAATTCACAAAGTATTGCTTTTATGTCTGCTGAAATCAAAGGCAGTACTTCTAGACAAAGTACTGCTGATGATAAATCTGAAATCATCACCAAAGGGTATGCTCAGGCTTCATCAAGCAAGTTGAAAGAAACTCTCAAATCTTCTTTCAACTTTCAGATGAAATCATATGTTTTTCTTTGCTTCAACTAGCTTCTATGCCTGAAAACTCATGATGATGAAGATTCTTCCTGCAAATTGATGATGATTGCTATGAAGCTCACCAAGACCTCCCCCTAAATTGACATCAGATGGCAAGTAGCTATGATAACTGCAAGAATAAGAAAGTTCATGAGAAAGACAGGAAGACCCATAGACCTCAAGCCTAAAAATGGAATCACCTTTGACAAGTCAAAGATTGAATGCTTTAACTGTCAGAAGTTGGGTCACTTTGCTAGGGAATGCAAGTTTGCTAAATATCAGGCAAACAAAGCAAATGGAAGTAAGGAAAAGAGAATTGTGCCCATTGAAGATTCAAACTCAAAAGCTTTGGTAGCAAAAGACAGTCAAGGTGAAATTGACTGGACCAAGGAATTTGATGATGATCCTGTGACTTTTGCTATGGTGGCACTGAATGGAATTGAAGAAGATGATTGGAGCATAGAGATTGATGCAGACCATGTGGATCTTGGACAAGATGAACTTGGAGTTTTTGACTGGAGTGAAGAAGCTAATAATGCACCAGTTGCTCTTGCTTTGATGGCTACAAGGCTCACTGATTCTTTCTAACTCATGGATGGTACCCTACTGTTCTTAATTGGTAGTAAAATCTTATAAAAAATTGTTGAATGATTATCAAACTGAAAAAGATAATTTTCAAAGAGCTAGGTTAGAAATTCAGGGATATCAATTGAGCTTAGAATCATTAGAGGTCATAATTAGAACACATGAAAAGAATGAATACGCATGGGGTGATAAATATGAACTGATGAAAAGTGTGGTCTTAAAATGTTAGGGATGGAAAAATTAGGCGAAAAACAAAAAGAATTTGATAATGCCCCATAAAGAAGGGATTGATGTAATTGAAAGAAAAACTTGAAAAATGGAGCAATGCTTCTTCTATTGCCAATGAAAATCCTGAACAAACAAAAATTTTTGTCTGATAAAACATGTAATAGGATTTTGAGTTGACATATAGATTCAGTATGAGGGAAAGTAACATTCATTGGGGTATGAAACTTTGACTGGTCCTTTGTATGAAAATTTCAAAAGAGAAAAGGCATACAAAGAGTACCTCACCCACAAGGTAAATTATGCCACACACGCTCGCGGCAGATGTTGATTTTAATGGGATAGATGAGCTAGCAATCTGGAATAAGGTGATTAACAAAACAAATAACTCTGAGTCTAGTAGAACAGATCATGAATCTTTGTGAATCCTAAAAACTGAGATGACTTATCAAAGAATAGAACAAACACAGAATAGTGTTAAGTCATAACACTGATAGGAAACAAGGTCAATTATTGGTATGAGTGTTGTGATAGTGAGGATTGAAGAGGTTCTCCACTAGCGATTTTAGAAATTTAGAAGCAAATATGTTTTGAAATAGATATAAATCTTCTGAAAACAATATTCACCTTGGAGTAAGGATAGTTTTTGGTCAAAGATCTAGGAGAAGGGGGACATGGGTACAGAGATGGTAAAGTGTGCTTGTAGGTTATAGTTTTCCCCTGAAAATTTTCACTTAATAAAGGATTGTAATCTACATGAAAGAAATCTCAAACAGACCATAAACCTAAACCATTGGAAACAACAGGGTTCAAAGGACTCAAAGATCGTTTGGAATAACACAAGTAAGCCAAAACACTGCTAGACCAAATGTATCAAAAGCAGTACTTTCACAAAGTACTGCTAGGCCATATCTCCCAAGACCAGTGTTGAGCATAATTACTGGTAGATCTTATTATCCAAGAATGGATAATGTAAGACCAAGAGCTTCAAGCTCATCACCACCCACAGGGTTTTTCAATACAAGAACTGTTGACAGACCAAAAAGCCTAAAGCTAATTATAAAATCTAAATAGGTTAAGAAAGAAAGTACTGCTAGGACACAAGCAGTACACAGACTAAGGGTGAAAAAGGGAGTGTTGTGACAAGTCCAACACAAACATGGAGATCAAAGGGGGCTTATCTAGATCATAGGCACAAGACTAATGGATCTTACACACTCAAGAAATTTGAGTACGTGACTCCATTAGGGGAATTCAAGTCAGTAATGACTTGGGTTCTTAAGAGAGTTTAACTCCTTTAATTGTATGTGCAGGGCAATCCAGAAGAGGAACTAAAAGATCATGCTATTATTGATAGTGGTTGCTCTGGAAGTATGACAGGAGACAAGGACAAACTCTCAGATTTCAAGGAGTACAAAGGAGGTTATGTAGCTTTTGGTAATGATCCTAAAGGAGGAAGAATCACAGGAAAGGGAACCATCAAGACATCATGCATAGATTTTGAGAATGTCAGCTATGTGAAGGAACTCAAATTCAATCTCCTATCTGTCTCTCAGATCTGTGACAAAAAGCATAATGTTCTCTTTACTGATACTGAGTGTCTAATTCTCTCACCAGAATTTAAGATTGTTGATGAAAACCTTGTGCTTCTCAGAGCTCCTAGAAAGAATGATGTATACAGTCTGAATCTCAAAAGTATCATTCCTTCTGGAGGAGTAACATGTTTAGTTGCAAAAGCATCTGAAGATGAAGCTATTTTGTGGCACAGAAGATTGGGGCACGTGAACTTCAAGAATATCAACAAATTGGTTAAGAGCAATCTGGTCAGAGGTTTACCTTCTAAGACATTCAAACATGATCATTCATGTCTAGCTTGTAGAAAGGGTAAACAACATAAGGCTTCTTGCAAGAAGCTTGAGGAAAGAACAGTTAGAGAACCCTTAGAGTTGCTCCATATGGATCTATTTGGACCTGTTTCAGTAGCAAGTTTGAACAGGAAGAAGTACTGCTTAGTGGTAACTGATGACTGCAGTAGATTTAGCTGGGTGTTTTTCTTGGTCTACAAAGATGAGACATATGACATACTTCATGATTTGATTGTGGGCTTAGAAAACAAGCTAAGACGAAAAGTGAAGACCATCAGGTGTGACCATGGGACAGAGTTCAAGAATAAGTTGATGAATGAATTTTGTGCCAAGAAAGGAATCCAGAGAGAGTACAGTATTGCAAGGACTCCACAACAAAACGGTGTTGTGTTCTCATTGAGGCAGCCAGAACCATGCTTGCAGATTCACTTCTACCAATTCAATTCTGGGCTGAAGCAGTACATACTGCTTGTTATGTACTAAACAGGGTATTGGTGACTAAACCTCAAATGAAGACTCCCTATGAGTTGTTAATGGGAAAATCTCCTAACATCAGCTTCATGAAACCATTTGGATGTCCTTTGACTATATTGAACACCATGGATCATTTGAGTAAATTTGAAGGAAAATCAGAGGAAGGATATTTGTTGGGTTACTCCACTAACAGCAAAGGTTTTAGAGTATACAATAGGGTCACCAGAAAAGTACAAGATTGTCTTCATGTGGATTTTCTTGAGGATCAGATGAATCAGAAAGGAAAAGGTCCTGATTGGATGTTTGACCTTGATATTCTATCTCCTTCACTGAACTACATTCCTGTAAGGAAAGAAAATCAAGTTGATACAATGTTAGATATTAGAAAAAGACTCGGTCACCCCATGTATTTTACTGTTTATTATAGCTCGTAGTTTAATAGGTAAACGTATGACTT
>BQNB010129905.1:0-19034 GCA_026074375.1 Tanacetum coccineum | reverse complement strand
ACCAAAAGAAACGGAGAAGACAAGAAATAAATTTTTACTTGTCCCTAACTTGTGCTATAACATTTTTGGGTGAGGATTTAGGGGTATTTTTTTAGATCAAAATACAAAAGTAAATTGTGTGTGTCTTGAAATATCCGGCCGAACCAAATGGACAAAGAAAACAAGAAAACTTTTTGAAAACTTTAGTTTACTTGTATGAGTGTATGACTTTATTCAAGATAAGTGTGAAGTAATCATAATCATTATACTTGGAAAATTTAAAAAGAGTGGAGTGTGGTAAGAGACCTAGGCGTAGCCTATGGTCTTGTGCATGCAAGTAATATTTTTTTTTCTTAGTTAATATTTGTGTATAATGTTTAATTTAAAGGTAAACATTTAATTAAAAAGGTGACTTGTACTCTTTTAAATAAAACGCGAGCTTTGGCCAAGGTCGAGGAACAAAGACGACACGGTTTATAAAATAATATTTTATGATCAATAAAATAATAACGAGACGCGTCGTAAACTTTTACGATGCTCAAAACGATTAACGAACGCGCGGTTAAACGTCGACTTGCGAAACGTCAAAAATAAAAATAATCAAACCCTTTCCAAATTTTTCATAATAAAATACGAAAATATTTCTTATCGACAAATATAATTTTTAAATGTCGACGCTCGCTCACGAAAACTCATAAAATAATAATTTACGACATCAGGTACGCGATCGTCATACGCATCGTAAAACTCGGTTCGTTACATAACATCATGGGACAACTAATAATAGATTAGCGTTGATTTCATTTTAATTAAGGTTAGTCACACATGAGATGAACATAAACTCATCATGTTAGACCATGACATAACATGCATAAAAGAACGGTTAACAAGTTTCCACATTCCTGAAACACTCAACATGCATCAAGGAATATTACACAACTCATGGGCAGTTGTCATGTATTTTCGTGTGAGTAGAAGGAGGTCATGGTTTATTTCGTATCAAATTTTAAAAAACTGGGTAGTTTTGAAACCAACGGATATAAATAACAAAAGTTTAAGCGAAACCACAAAAAAAAAAGTATATGATAAAAATAAAATTATAACATATGGGGTACTTTTCTGAAGAAAAAAAATATATGTAGAGCATGTAGACTAATATTTAGTCTAAAGTCGGATTCACATTTAATAAAAGTTTTATTACGAACGCGAGACAACCTATTCAGTTAATCGTGATAATAAATTTTACTCAAAAGTAAAATAAATAATAGAATACGAATTAAAAATATTAACCCGAATTTACGAGATGTCACAGAGAGGTAGTGGTCGGTTGACATTGATTCTGACTTGATCTCCTTCTGGATTCGCCCAGTCAACCTGATCTGTGAGCATCTTATGATACTCCTCCATCTGGAACTGAATATGAATAACATCTGGGTAGAAAGCTTTAACAACTTCATAAGCCTGCCCTTCAAAATCTGCTTGTGTAAGCGTGGTCTTGTTCACTTGTCGGTAGTTACCATTTAGAATCGTCATGTCTCCATCCTGGCAAGTTATATTGAATTCACAATTGGGTGCTCATAAGATCGTGGCCAACGCAGAAGCCAGTTTTCTATCAAACATTCGACTTGTTGAAGAGAAGGATAGCCCAGTGTAGGTTCAGGATTATAGCTGTCTTTCTCTTCAAGTAGTGGTCTACCAGTCTTTTACCTCACATAGCTTTGGATGGTGATCATTCTCGGAGTCTTCATCATCAGACAAAAGTACCTTCTCTTCGGGAATGGAATCATTCTGCATCAGATAGTCAGTAGGAGATAGCTTGTGAGTCCCAAGCCCCTTAGCTGACTCATATCTATTGTCAGATGTAGTCCAAGCCATGGATTTTGTGATGCTGAGGCTACCGTCTTGGATGAACTTGGAGCTTTATTGCCTTGTTGTTAAGCAGATCCAGAAGTACCAGTAGATAGAGGAGGAGGAGGAGGAGGTGGCGGCAACTGAGAAGACCATGATGCTCCTGAAGTACCTGGAGCACCAAACGCGCCTACTAAAGTTGAGTGGTGCTCTGAAATTGGAGACCCATGAGGAAGTTCTTGTATACGTCACGTCTCTTTTGTCTATTTTAACGAGCTTCCTCCTGATTAGCTAGACGTTGATTCGTAAATAATCTAACTCTAATGACTATCTGCAAAGCCTCATACAAGTCATTGTGAACGTCAGAGCGTAGTAGAGTGTCCTTCAAACACATTGTTTTGAAGAATATTCTTCATATACAACAACATGTAGGGCAGAGTCCCTAAAGCGAGCATGAAATGGAGCTTGCATTGCCAGACAACTCATCAGTGACTAACATCAAACCCACTGCTTTGCTTAACATTGTTGGAATATTGAGATTCTACAAGTTGTAAAGGGTCGCTCCTTGTTTGTCCAAACCTTTCACCAGGGGCTAAGTTGGTTTGTATCAATCAGGGCCATATATGTTGTTCGAGTTCACCTATGCGCTTCACTAAGATTGGATCTGCGGTGTTTTGTTATGGTTGAGGTGGTGGAAGAATTGTTGTTGTTGTGATTATTGAGGTTGTTGCTGTTGATGTTGGGAGTAGAGAGTCAGATTGTGACTTCGTGAGATCAATAAACGGAGTGGTCATTGGAGGAACCGAGGAGGTATCTTGATGGATGGGGAGCGAAACCATTAACTGAACCTCTGCTCTAGGATTGGTTTTCCCTAGTTCTTCTTCATGTGGCTTCTCCATGAAGAACTGATCAGTGAAGCTGAGATCTTTATCAAGGTTTTGAAGAGAGGACAAGGTTCGAATGGAGCTAGCCGGTTCTTCAAGAATCACCTGATCTTCAATTAGCAGTTTGAGATTCCTTGAGCATTTAGGTAAGCAGTTGTTGTAAACTCCTCATCCATTTGCTCATGTTTCTGCTGAGTTGAAGCATCAGAGGTCCCTAAGTCCATGTGTTCAAGGTTTGGTCCAACATGAACTACATGACTCGATTGAAGTTGAGACTCGGCAGCAATACCAGGGTTTGGTCTAGCCTGGCCTTCATCTTGTACACCAGGGTTTGGTCCAGCCTAGTCTTCATCTTGTACACCAGGGTTTGGTCCAGCTTGGTCTTCATCTTGATTTCTAGCATTGATCTTAGAAGCTTCCTCATCAGATTATGTTTCACTATCAGTCAAATTTAGTTCCACATCTATGGAAGGCGACTTAGCATGTGCAGAGGACTTAGTAGGCATAGGAGGGCACCTCTGAAAGATGAATTGTTCTGTAGGAATCTTCTTCTTTAGAGTTTAAAGGGTGAGTAGATCATGAGCAGCTTGTTCCTCAACGACTTTCTCTTTAATTTTTCCTTGCACCTCTAGAAGCGGTTGGAATTTCTCAGAGACAGGCTCTCTCAATACCACAGGACAAGCTGGTCCCTGAGTTCGTTCCCCTTGCTCCTTTAGACTTAGCTCCAGGGCCCGTTGAATATCTGCTTCTTCATCATCATGTGAAGGTTCCTCAACTGGAACACCTTCATCACTAGGTTCATTAATCAACCTGAGTGGACTTTTAGCCTTGTGCCTTTTTCGCACTAAACCAGCCTTTGATCTCTTAGCAGGCAAAGGATCATTAGAAGTTTCTTTGACCATCTTTCTTTTCTTGGGAGCCAAGTCACCAGCAGGTTTTGTAACCTTAGCGGCTTTAGGTTTGGTAACCTTAGTAGTTTTATAAGACTCTGTTGCTCCTCCTTCCTCTGCCTTGCCACGTTCTGCATCCAGAATTTGTTGATACTTGGCAACATGCTCTTGATAATCTTCATAGTAGGGTGCTCCTTTGATTTCATTAGTGGGAAGCGTATCAGGTATCGGCATCCCAAATATTTCCCTACTATCCTTCCCCACAAACCTGAGAATGTTCAGAACGTTTTCATCATGTGAATAGTGAAGAGGCAAACCAGTCCATGGATGAATGTTGTGCTTGGTTCTCAGATGATAGATGATCAGTTTGGTGAACCTGACACTTGGAATAAGCAGATGAGCGGTCTTTTGCTTTCCTCGTGTAGCCGTAGCAAGATTCTTCCTGTCAGTGAGAAATGTTTGTATGGATTGAACAAACTCTTCCTAAATTCTTTCAGCATAGTCTATGTTGGAGCGATGAATGATACCCCAAAGTATCTGAAGCACTGTATGTCTTGGCCTGTCATATCCAATAGTTTTGCCAGTAAGGCACATGTTGATCATAGACAAGATGGCTCTCCATGGTTGATAGAGAGCATTAACAGACATTGCTGACACATTCTTGAGAGTACTGGGTATCCTAAAGTGTTGACATACTCGATAACAGTATCACTCGATGGTGGAGCTACAAAGGGATTGTTGTCATTGGCTGGAGTGATATTAAGAGCATCTCTGAGAATATCTTTGTAAAGATTGAACCATTGCTCATCCAGCTGACAACTGTACAACCCAGTAGATGAGTTAAAGCATATGGTGTCCCAAAACTGCTGAATGTAGATAGCCGGAATCGTGGAGGATGCTGTGAAGGCCCTGAAGAAGTTGGTGTTCTTCAGTAAGGCCACATCAATCAGGAAGACAGGATTCCTCTGAGGCTTGTGTACATCAAGTGTGCAGTTTCTCTTGTCGATGGGCACCCACTTGCTTAAAGGCAATATCTGATCATCTGTTCTGGTAGGTGGTGCGACAGCAGGAGCTTGTTCAGCAGGCACATTATCAGCAGGAATATTCATGTCAGCCATAGAATCTGCACAGATAATTCTAACAACAGGACATACGTACAGATATATGGTGTTAGATGAGCTTGGTCAATTCTAATATGTCACACAACTTGCTACATAACTCGCTACACAACTCGCTATGAATATTATATACAAAATACTTAACTCGCTGGAAAATTTGAAAATTTTGAAATAGCGAGTTACTTATTATAATATTATAAAAATCTTCCTCAACTCGCTACAGGATAGCGAGTTACCTGTTCATGAAATTACAATATTATATTCCTTAACTCGCTACATGGTAGCGAGTTGCCTGTTTATGGTAAAATAATAATAATATTAACTCACTACCAAGAAGATCCCAACTCGCTACCAAGCACAAAAACAAATTCGCCAATACTAAAATCTCTCAAACCAACAAGAAGGTTCAATATTGCACATGATAAGCACTTATACAACAATATAAAACACACATCAGCAGATAGAAACAACAATCAACAACAGACATAAATTTTTGACTAATAAAAGTCAAAACCTATCACGAAAATCATACAAGCCACAAGATAATGAGTGCAGATTCAATTAGAGAAATAACGAGGCATTATACATACTTTCTTAACCTAACCCAGCAATGAAAACCTCATTCCAAACATAGATGAATATTTAGATGATGAGACTAAGCGAACACTTTGATTTAGTACGATTCAGGGAGAATTAGGCAACCATTTTCTAGATAAAAGATGCTTATATGAAAAAGAACGAAAATCAATAGGTACCTTAACACGAAATGCCACAGAAATCGAAAAATCAACAAGTGGTTCAAGCTAGCAAGTTACAAAGGCGATTTTGGAGAGAAAAAGTTTGACTGGATTTTGAAGGTTTGACCAGATAGTAACTCGCTGACACTTATATATCAGAACAGTTATGCATATTGTCATATTTGATCCCTCTACTTCCCTAGTCCTTTTCTTTGAGGTTTAATGTATTAGAAAGGGTTAAACAGATTTCAGAAATGGCACATATGGTCCTTATAGCATAACATTAAGCAAATTGCACATAAGTCCCTATACTCATAACTTTGGCCTTTTGAGTTACAACTAACTCTGACTCCCCTTCAAATTGAAACCTCGTTTAACACAAAGACCTTTACCAGTTATTTATTTGATGAATTGAAATGCCCGTTAGATGTCATAAATTTGAATCCACTCTCCCCGTCAATCAATGACTCGTTTTCTATTGAAAGAGCTGTAGTCATTGATTGAGTGTCAAATTTTGAAAAATTCAAGTCCAATAAATTTTCAAACAACACTGTTCCACCGTGAGTAACACAAATAATTTTCTAAAGAATCATAGACAAAAAATCATTTGGGGAAAGAAAGAAGACTTCTCTTATATATCAAGGAATAATGCACTGAAGCGTACATTAAGTCAGACTTGCATGGATATAAAGTAATCCATGCCCGGGATAACTTAATCACCCGTTGTCAGGAATAGCCATCTTTTTGGCGACATGCTTTCCTCAATTTGAAAAGTAGGTTGCAGTCAGAAATAACTGCAAGCCATAAAGACATGTTTTGAAAAGTTTGAACTTCCGTTCGAGCTTCATTTAAAGACATGTGTCATTATTGAATGACATTTCTAGCTCCATAAATGTTATCGATAAATGAAAGACATGTCTTGAAAAACTATTTTTGGTATTTTTGATTTTTTGATTTTTATGGTTTTTGTAGGTTTTATATTTTTGTATATTCTTTTTAGATTTTAGCTATATACATATTTACATAGGATATAGGAGGACCATCCTTTACTCCTCTTCTCCTTCCTGAAGACATTTAAGAGTTTCCGGACTCTTCATACCAAGACGCGGGAGGAGAGAAGAAAATTCGAACCGCACATTATGTAATGCATTGGTTGAATATGTCCTCTAGCAGTAATCCCTCATCACGAAGAACAATTCAACCCGCTTTCTCAACATGCTCACTTCTAAAATGGTGGTCCATATCTCAAAGACATAGACCGGGAATGCAGTACATTATTGAAGCAGCGAGCATGGCACTGCGATTGACACAATACAGAGGAATCTTATTGAAGGCAAAGCCTATACTGAGAGTCTTATTGATCTCATCCAAAGATACTGACACAACATCCAGACATGGCAATGTATTCAGCCTCTGTAGTTGAGATTGCAGTGATCTTCTGTTTCTTTGATGACCAGCTGACTAATTTATCTCCAAGGAACTAAGCACTTCCTGACGTACTTCTTCGTGTGTCTTGACAACATGCATGGTCCGCATCTGCATAGGCTGTTAGTGCCATAGCGGTGTTTTTAGGATACCAAAGACCCCAATGAATGGTTCCCTTGAGATACCGAAAGACCCGTTTAAGTGCTTTAAGGTGCTTTTTGGTAGGCGAAGCCTGATACCTAGCACACATGCATACAGCGAATACAAGGTCGACGAAGCCTGATACCTAGCACACATGCATACTACGAAATCGAGTATGGTCTACTGGAATCCCTAAGGGGTCCTCATCCAGTTTAAGTCGATCCACCATGGGTGCATCAACAGGGTCACACAAATCCATCCCAAATTTCTTTAATATTTCAAGAGCAAATTTTGAATGATTAATAAAAATGCCTCTAGGATTTTAAGAAACTTGTAAACCTAAGAAAAAAGACATTTAACCCATCATTGACATTTGAAATTTAGAACACATCTCATTGGAAAATATGGCACACGCTTTAGGGTCGGTCGAGGCAAATATGATATCATCTACATATATTTAAACAAAAAGAATATGTTTGCCTATTTTCCGAGTGAATAATGTCGGATCTACTGCACCCTTGGAAAAGTTGTTGTCCAGAAGAAATCATGACAAGGTATCATACCACGCCCGAGGAGCTTGCTTTAAACCGTACAAAGCCTTCTTCAGACGATAAACATGTGTCGGATGGTCTGGATCAACGAAACCCTCTGGTTGACTAACATAGACTTCTTCCTTCAACTCGCCATTAAGGAATGCTGTCTTGACATCCATTTGATAGATGGTCATGTTTTTACTAGCGGCATTGGCAATGAAGATTCGAATAGCCTCGATACGTGCAACCGGTGCAAATGATTCCTCGAAATCAATACCCTCCTCTTTTTGATATCCCTTGGCCACCAACCTAGCCTTGTTCTTCAGAACATCACCATACTCATCAAGTTTAACTTTGTAAATCCACTTGAGAGCTATAATCATGACACAGTCTGGTTGAGGTACTAATTCCCATACTTGAAGCCGATCAAATTCGTGAATCTCATCTTGCATAGCTTGAAACCAGCAATCTTCAGTTATTATAGATTTGAAGTTCTTGGGCTTGACTTTTGACAGTGCAGAGTTATACAAGCACCACAAGGCATCTGTTACAAGTTGTTTTTTGGTGGATACCGGACGAGATGGATTGCCAATAATATTTTCAAACGGGTGATCTTTGCTCCATTTCTCGACATGATGAAGTGTTTGAGTGACATAAGGAGATTCTGCTGAACGAAGATCCCTGGATGATGAGCTTCAAGAACTAGTTCTGTAGGCAAACACGTTTATGAAGGGATCATTGTCAACAGGAGGAAAAGGATTGTCTTCCATGAGAGTAGATTCAGTTGCAACGCCTTGATGTAAACTTAGAGACTGTAATGCCGAAGATGACGGTGAATGACTTGGAGAAGGTGCATCTTGATCAATGGTAGTAGATGAAGGTGTACCGGCTGAAATGACTGAAACTGACACTGCTGGAGTAGGAGAGACCGGTCTTTCAACACGAGTAGGTTCCAGGTATTCATCGAACATTGTTAGAATAAAATCTCCAGTTCTTTATTTGTAGGGGGTACATAAGGTGCTGCAGGAACCGGATTTGGTACGAGCCCTGAACTTATATGTCCATGCGTCAGAAAAGAAGGAGCGGGTCTTGTACTGAGTTGCACAAGAGCCATTTGCTCAGTCAGCTCATCGAATTGAACGTGAATAGTTTCCATAATTCACCGGGTTCTTTTGTTGTAAATTATATACCCTTTCCTGCTAATTGCATAACCAACGAATATTCTAATATCAGCTGTTGGTAGTAATTTTCCAAGATCTTCACTGTCATTTGTAGGGTAACAAAGAGCACCAAAGACACGAAACAAGGTAAGATCAGGCTTCTTATCATGCACTAGCTCATATGGGGTTTTGTTATGAAGAGTGTGAATAAGGGATCGATTTTGGGTGTAACAAGCAGTAGCCACAGCTTCTACCCATAGAAACATCGGAGCCTTGGAAAATATCAGCATTGTCCTAGCGGCCTCTAAAAGAGTACGGTTTCGTCTTTCGACAACGCCGTTCTGATGTGGAGTCCTTGGAACTGTAATTTGGTGAAAAATGCCGACACGTTCATAATATGCAGTCAAATCTTTATTGACAAATTTTGTGCCATTATCGGTACGGATGTATCTAATAGTTTTGTTGAGACCGACTTGTATTTGCTTCAGAAATTTGATGACGACCTCTGGGTTTCATCTTTCGATCTCAAAAACTTTACCCAAGTAAACCGAGAATAATCATCAATGATGACTAAGATGTATTTCTTCCCATTAATTGTTTGCACTCGCATCGGTCCACATAAATCTATATGAAGGGTATTAAGAACTTCCAAGTTGGTGTTTTCGGTTTTGGGTTTGTTGGTATGCTTTTTGCTCTTTCCTAGTTGACATGCAGAGCAAAGACGATTTTTCTTAAACTTCAATCTAGGTAAACCTCTGACTAAGTCCTTTCTTGCAAGGTCATTAATGGTACCGAAGTTCAAGTGGTTTAAACGATGATGCCATAACCATGATTTGTTCTTGGAGGCCTTAGATAACAGGCAAATAGGAGAGGACTTCATCATGTCTTCAACCAAGATAATGTACCAATTAGAACCATGAGAACCTTTAATTAATTTAACACCATCCGTATCTCGAACATAACATGAATGTTTCCTGAATGCAACTTCCAGATCAGAGTCGTAAAATTGTCCGATAGAGAACAGATTGTGTCCTAGTCCTTCCACATAGTATACCCTAAAGATTACACTGTCACTAATCACATAATCTCCATAACCCATAATAGCACCAAAGTGGTCATTCTCGAATCTAACTGTCCCGATGAACTTTTTCATGAAATTCCTAAGCCGTGAGCGATCCCCCGTCATATGTTATGAACAGCCTAAGTCCAAATACCAAAGGACGATCTGTACGACATGCATTTGAAAACAGACGGAGATGGAGAGTTTGGAAAGTTGGATCCCCAATTTTGGTTGGGTTCCTGTTGGTTAGCACAAGTAATGGACTGATTCTTGTTTTGCTTAGCAGGTGCTACTTTAGGTTTAGTGAGCCTAGTTAAAGGGCACTGTTCTCCTAAAGTGAATATTTTGCCCGTGGGTCTCCATTGATGACCAACACTGGTAAGCACTTTGCCTGTGGGTTTCCATACTTGCCTAACTTGCTTAAGTTTCCAAACTTGCTTAACTTTGCGCACAACATTATAAATATTATGAATAAAGGGTGATGCCTTAACAGATTGCAAATAATCAACGCACACACACAACATGAATTAGCATAAATTAAACATTTGGTTAGCAGTTTTTTTGGCAAGCAGAATCAAATTCGAATTAATTACAGTACTCTTAGAGCTACTACTAGAATCAACACGGTCCGTGGTTCTTAAGTTAGACTTATTTATCCTAGGGTGTTCTTCTACTTTCTTCTTGTTGACACCTTTAGCTGGCGAGATCCTATTTTACTTGTAATTGCTCCTAGCTGGATCCTCTAGCAATTTTGCAGCAGTTTACTCCTGTAGCTAAGGAGGCACATGGACATTAGTCTTCTGAGTGTTTTAGTTTGCTCTACATGTTTGTGTGTGTTACTATTTGACGTGTCACATTGTTCTTTAAAAGTAACTTGCTTTTTCCTAATTACAGGGGTAGGAGCATGCTTTTTATCTCGTTGGTTAAAGGCTTTCGGACAAGTGCCAATCGCATATTCTAAGAGTTCCTGAGAGTGTTTGGTGTAAAGGCAAGCAGATGCAAGTGATCTATCGAATGGTCTTTCAACCTTAGCTTCCTCTACTATCTCGCGAAGGGTTTCTACACTTTCTTTAAGATGTTTGAAATAATGTAGATGAACTTCCCTATTGTTCTAATTTACAGACTCCATAGTGTTGCATTTGAGATTTTCATTTTTAGTTAGCAAGGCCATTGTCTATTCTATATGCTTAGTACGCGTGATCTTAATAGAATCGTACAATTCCTTGTAATGCTGTTTAACTTTTTCATTCTCTGCCCTAAAAGCTCATTTTGTTCTTGAAGAATGGAGACTTTTTCAGTTAATTGAGTGATCTGAAAATCTAAGGTCCTAAAATCAAGATTGCGGTCTGCTTCACTATGGGTCTCTTTCAATTGAGAGATTTGTGTTCTCAATTTTTTGATGGCGTTGTCCTTTCCTTGAATGGAAGCTTTCATTTTTTTTATTACAAAGACTGAGTCAAAATCAGGAGTATCTCGAGCGGGTGGAGATGGGCTATTTCTAAAACTTTCTTTAAGGTTTTGATACTTTAATTGTAAATTTAAGTGATTAACCTCAAGATTGGAAAAACATTTTACTAATTCAGTATGATCATCTTTTTGAACCTTATCCCGTAATTCAGAAAGATCTGCTTCAAGTTCCAGACAACGTGTTTGAACAATGGTGTAGGCTTCATGCATTTCAGTAAATCTAGATACAGTAAGCTCAGAATTCTTTGCAATATAAAACACTTCTTTGGACAAGCAATCAGCAATTAAATTATCATTTGCAATAAGAAGATTTTTCCACTTAATCTCATCATGCTTCCTATTTACAACATTTTGGTCAACTTCAGCTTCCAACTCTTCAAAAATGTCTTTCATTTCTTTAATTTCTTTAGTTAAAGCCTTTTGAATTCCCTTAAAATATTCTTTAAGTGTTTTGAAAAATGGAATGACCTCAGTGAGGTAACATTCCTTGGTTTGTTCAAAACCCCTTTCCCCTTCGAGAGACATAAGGAGATTCTGCTGAACTAAGATCCCCGGATGATGATGCTTCAGAACTAGGTTCCGGAGCAAATACGTTTATGAATGGATGATTGTCAACAGGAGCAAAGGGATTGTCTTCCATGAGAGTAGATTCAGCTGCAACGCCTTGATGTAAACATGGAGATTGTAATGCTGAAGATGACGGTGAATGACTTGGAGAAGGTGCATCTTGATCAATGGTAGTAGATGAAGGTGTACCGACTGAATTGACTGGGACTGAAACTGCTAGAGCAGGAGAGACCGGTCTTTCAACACGAGGAGGTTCCATGTATTCATCGAACATTGGTTGGAATAAAATCTCCAGTTCTTTATTTGTAGGGGGTACATAAGGTGCTGCAGGAACCGGAATTAGTACGAGCCCTGAACTTATTTGTCCAAGCGTAAAAAAAGTAGGAGCAGGTCTTGTACTGAGTTGCACAGGAGCCATATGCTCAGTCAGCTCATCGAATTGAACGTGAATAGTTTCCATAATTCGTCGGGTTCTTTTGTTATAGATTCTATACCCTTTCCTGCTAGGAGCATAACCAACGAATATTCCAATATCAGCTGTTGGTTGTAATTTTCCAAGATCTTCGCTGTCATTTGTAGGGTAACAAAGAGCACCAAAGACACAGAAAAAGGTAAGATCAGGCTTCTTATCATGCACCAGCTCATATGGGGTTTTGTTATGACGAGTATGAATAAGGGATCGGTTTTAGGTGTAACAAGCAGTAGCAACAACTTCTGCCCATAGAAACATCAGGGCCTTGGAGAAGATCAGCATTATCCGAGCAGCCTCAACAAGATTACGGTTTCGTCTTTCGACAACGCCATTCTGCTGTGGAGTCCTCGGAACTGTCTTTTGGTGAAGAATGCCGACACGTTCATAATATTCAGTCAAATCTTTATTGACGAATTCGGTGCCATTATCGGTACGGATGTATCTAATAGTTTTGTTGAGACCAACTTGTATTTGCTTCAGAAATTTTATGACGACCTCTGGGGTCTCATCTTTCGATCTTAAAAACTTAACCCAAGTAAACCGAGAGAAATCATCAACGATGACTATGATGTATTTCTTCCCATTAATTGTTTGAACTCGCATCAGTCCACATAAATCTATATGAATGGTATTAAGAACTTCTAAGTTGGTGTTTTCGGTTTTGGGTTTGTGGGTATGCTTTTTGCTCTTTCCTAATTGACATGTAGAGCACATATGATCTTTCTCAAACTTCAATCTAGGTAAACCTCTGACTAAGTCCTTTCTTGCAAGGTTATTGATGGTACCAAAGTTCAAGTGGTTTAAAGGACGATGCCATAACCATGATTTGTTCTTGGAGGTCTTAGACAACAGGCAAATGGGAGAGGACTTCATCATGTTTTCAACTGAGATAGTATAAAAATTAGAGCCGCGAGAACCTTTAATCAATTCAACACCATCCGTATCTCGAACATAACATGAGTGTTTCCTGAATGCAACTTCCAGATCTGAGTCGCAAAATTGTTTGACAGAGAACAGATTGTGTCTTAGTCCTTCCACATAGTATACCTTGGAGATTACACTGTCACCAATCATATAATCTCCATAACCTATAATAGCACCAAAGTGGTCATTCCCGAATCTAACTGTCCCGATGAACTTTTTCATGAAATTCTTGAGCCGTGAGCAAACCCCAGTCATATGTTTTGAACAGCCTGAGTCCAAATACCAAAGGACGATCTGTATGACCTGCATTTGAAAACAGACGAAGATGGAGAGTTTTGAAAGTTGGATCCCCAATTTTGGTTGGGTTCCTGTTGGTTAACACAAGTAATGGCCTGATTCTCGTTTTGCTTAGCAGGTGCTACTTTGGGTTTAGTGAGTCTAGTTAAAGGGCACTATTCTCCTAAAGTGAATATTCTACCTGTGGGTCTCCATTAATGACCAACACTAGTAAGTACTTTGCCTGTGAGTTTCCATACTTGCCTAACTTGCTTGGGTTTCTAAACGTGCTTAACTCTGCGCATAACATTATGAATATTATGAATAGAGTGGGATGCCTTAACAGATTGCAAATAATCAACCACACATACATCATGATTTGCATAAATTAAACATTTATTACATGTTTGGCAAACAGAATCAGAATTCGAATTAATTACAGTACGCTTAGAGCTACTACTAGAATCATAACGATTTGTGGTTCTTAAGTTTGACTTATTTGTCCTAGGGCGTTCTTCTATTTTCTTCTTGTTAACACCTTTAGCTAGCGAGATCCTATTTTTCTTGGTATTGCTCTGAGGTTGTGATCTGCTAGCATTGGTGCAACAGTTTACTTCTGTAGAAGGAGGCACAAGGACATTAGTCTTCTGAGTGTTCTGTTGCTTTACATGTTTGTATGTGTTACTATTTGACGTGTCACATTGTTCATCAAAAGTAACTTGCTTTTTCTTAATTAAAGAGGTAGGAGCCTATTTTTTATCTCGTTGGTTAAAAGCTTTCGGACAAGTGCTAATCGCATATTCTAAGAGTTCCTGAGAGTGTTTAGTGTAACGACAAGCAAAGACAGTTGATCTATCTAAGGGTCTTTCAACCTTAGCTTCCTCTACTATATCGCGAAGGGTTTCTACACTTTCCTTAAGATGTTTGAGATAATAAAGATGAACTTCCTTGTTGTTCCTATTATGAGGGGGAATTGGTTCAACATCTATAGCATACCTACTGGGTGCAAGAACTCTTGGTTTTACAGACTCCATGGTGTTGCATTTCAGATTTTCACGTATTTGAGCTTTCAGATTCTTATTTTCAGTTAACAAGGCCGTTGTCTGTTCTATATGCTTAGCACGCGTGATCTTAATAGAATCATACAATTCCTTGTAATGTTGTTTAACGTTTTCATTCTCTGCCCTAAAAAGCTCATTTTGTTCTTGAAGAACGGAGACTTTTCAGTTAATTGAGTGATCTAAATATCTAAGGTCATGAAATCAAGAGTACGGTCTGCTTCACTACGGGTCTCTTTTAACTGAGAGATTTGTGTTCTCAATTTTTTGATGGCGTTGTCGTTTCCTTGATGTGAAGCTTTCATTTTTCCAATTACAAAGACTGAGTCAAAATCAGGAGTATCTCGAGTGGGTGGAGATGGGTTGTTTCTAAAGCTTTCTTTAAGGTTTTGATACTTTAATTATAAATTTAAGTGATTAACCTCAAGATTGGAAAAATGTTTTACTAATTCAGTATGATCATCTTTTTGAACCTTATCCCGTAATTTAGAAAGCTCTGCTTTAAGTTCCAGACAACGTGTTTGAACAATGGTGTGGGCTTCATGCATTTCAGTAACTCTAGATATAGTAAGCTCAGAATTCGTTGCAATATAGAATACTTCTTTGGACAAGCAATCAACAATTAAATTATCATTTGCAATAAGGAGATTTTTCCGCTCAATCTTATCATGCTTCCTATTTACAACATTTTGGTCAACTTCAGCTTCCAACTCCTCAAAAATGTCTTTCATTTCTTTAGTTAACGCCTTTTGGATTCCCTCAAAATGTTCTTTAAGTGTTTTGAAAAATGGAATGACCTCTGTGAGATAACATTCCTTGGTTTGTTCAAAACCTCTTTCCCCTTTAGTGACCCATGTTGGTGTAATTCTCTTTTTATAGGTTTTCTCAAATTCCAAAAAAAGTTATATAAGTGCAAAAATATTAATTTTCACTTGACTTTTTGTTAAAAGCACCCTGGGGACAAGCGTTGCAGGTGTATTTGGTGGATACACCATCAATGCTTTGATTGGTCAAAATATTTGCTCAGGTGTCAATTGCTTCTGTGGTGTGAAGGTCGCTAAATAATTCTCTTTCGAGTAATCAGGTGTTGCATTCTTAACCTTATGAGTCACACACTCAGGGTCTTTCATTTTGTCATTCATTTTCCTCCTAGTGATTTCAGCTATCTTTAGGGTATCCTCTGTGTTGTGCACTAAAGCCGGGACATGATTGTTTTTGATAATTTCATAACCATTATATAGAACAGGCTAAACTTGCTTTGCACGGGTGAGGCATAAAGGGTTCTTGTAGCCAATAGCTACCTTATTCTGTTCATTATAATAGGGCTTTAGTTTATACAACATGTTAACTGTTTGAAGAGACTGGTCTTGTTTGTATAATTTATCCTCGACCTTTTCTTTTAAAGCTTTCATGTCCAAAAATTCTTCAAGGTATTTGTTTTCTTTCTGTTTAAAATCCTTTTTCAAAGACGTAACTTCTTCTACCATTGACTTGTTATGGTTGATGGTAGAAGCAAGTTGCATTTTTACAGAATGAAGTTCCTTTTTTTAATTTTCTTCCTTAATATTACGGCCAGTGATAACTATTCTTAATTGTTCATCAATCTTTTGTTCTCTTTCCGTTAATTCAAACCTAGCTCGTCTTTCACACAGTTCAACTTGTTCCTTATAGGTTACAAGTTCAGCAGTTAATGAATTATCAACTACTATGTTTTGTGTTGTGTCAGAGACAGATTGGGCATGCGGTTCATGCATATCATTAAATATCATCATGTATGCATCATTTGGAATAGAAGATACATTACTTTGTACAACTGGCACTGCGTTGTCCTTTACATACTGATCATACAGAATCATATTACTATCACTCATGTAATCAGCATGTGAATCAACAACGTAGGTTGGTTGTACACCGTCATGCATCTCGTGTTCTTCATGATGTTCACAAACAACATCCTGATAGTGATCATGGTCGTATACCTCAGATAGAATGTCCAAATCATAAGATGGACCATCTTCATCATAAACAGGATCTGCGGATGATAGATTAGCCATGAACATAGTCTGTGCTGTGGGAGCCTCATCAACATCAGAATCAAAAGCATCACAGTCATCAGCTTGAAACATATTATCCACATTGAGTGCTAAGTCTTGAACGGGTTGTTCATCCACATCTTTATCAATGGCGTTGTCTTGTCCACCTGCAAGAAACAATAACTTCTCTTCATCCAATGCTACCCTATTTTCCTGAGCTTGCATCAGCAACATCTTGTCTTTGAAGTATTCAGAGTTCTGTGGACGCTTGGGTTGAGTGCAATTCCTTATGTGGCCAATACCATTGCAGTTGTAGCACTTAATCTGCCTTGCTTGACCTAGATTAGCATTCCTAACTTTGTTTTGTGCTCCCCCATAACCAGCTGCACCTCCACCCCATGCATTGTTCCCCTGACCTCTATTCTGTCAACTTTGAACATTCTGAACCACAACCCTTCCGTCTTGAACTGTAGCCTGGTTTCTTGTATTTGATAAAGTTCTGAGTTGATTATTTGTTTAAGGTAGGTATGTTTTATATGATTGGGTGAGTAGGGCAAGTGTGTTGGTTAAATTCTCAATTAAGTTGTCTATTGAAGAGAGTCTCGAATTAAGTTGAGTGTTGTCAGCAAAGTGTGGTGCAACATATGTGGATGGTAGAGTTGTAGATGATTGTGAATAGTGCTGCTGGTGTAAGACATTTGACATCAAAGCAAGTGGATCTATAGTGTGTTAAGTGAATCGATCCAGCATCATTTTGTTCTCATTGGCATGTGCCTCGTGTTGCTTCAGATAAGTATACAACTGATCATAGTTGGAGTCCCTCAATCCTCTGTTGAGTTTCACTGCTGTTATAAATCTACCACATTCAGGAAACATGTTGTTCACAAACTTAGAGTTCAGCTGCATTCTAGACATGGTCATCTTGATGTTCCGCATGTTGATGAGTTTGGTAAACCGAACATAGTAGTCGTGAATGGTTTCTCCCTTGTTCCGACGGAAGTGTTCAAAGTCACCATACAGTTGTGATTCACGGTCCTCTTTTGTTAATTCCAAACTTTCCAGGAGCATCTTCACATTGTCCCATATGTCCTTTGCATCAGTGTAATGATTGATAAGAGAGTAGATATCTTTTGGCAGCCCTTGAAGTAGGATGTTTGTTGCCTGAATGTCAGTGTAGAATACTAGTAATCTTAAGATCAAACCAAGAACAAGAGTGAGATGTGGGTTGTGATGTTAGAGAGAACTTGGATGGAAAATGGATGAATGTATAAATGAAATGTAATGAAATGGAACAACCAACCCTCTCCAAGACTAGGAGAGGGACTTATATAGTTCTATGGAGGCCGGCCATGGGCTGAATTGGGCCTCCCATGGGCCTTGGGCCGGACTAGATTACTAATCTAATCATGATACTAACTACGAGCTAAGACTTGTTACAACTTGGAAGTGACCGACACTTTTTGTGTTTCCAACAATCTCCCCCTAAGGGAGGTCACTCCAATTTACAAACTTTAAACCTAGCATACTATGCTTTATCCTTAGTCTTTAGCTCGTACTCTTGACTTTCTCTTGTGAATATGTTGTAGTGATCATTGACTTCTTGGATTGAGCTTGTTCCTTGAACTTGTATTTGACATTGTGATCTTGAGCATCTTGAGATCATCAACCAAGCACAATCTCTTTGCCATCTTGAAACTTTGCCATCTTGTGGACTTGCGACTTCTGGACCGACATGCTCATACCATTCTTGAAAAGCTTTAATGTTGCATCTTTCTTGAAATTCTTTAACTTTAACACTTTGACACTTCTAGAAAGATGTGTGGTATCAGAGTAGCGGAAGTCTTGAAACATGTACTTGAGCTTTCATGATGACTTTATGTTTGTCGGTCGGGTATGAGCATGTGGTTATGGATCTTGTGAGACAGCTGGAATCAGGGACCTCCACCACCATTTTAAATAGCCTGCATAAAACAGTTAGCAATAAAGCAGGGGGACGAATATGGCTTTGTCATTCGCCCAGGTTTGGTTGGAGAAACCTTCGGATCCGTGAGGATCGACCTGTGATCAGATAGATTCAATTTAAGAAGAATCTTCTTGACAGGATTTCCAGCTGAAGTATTGAATCTTTCTAACACATAAGTATTAGATTCATCGTACTCAGCATGTTCTCATTATCGGAACGTCTCAAAGCAGACAGCACGATAAGAGTGAACCAGTGAGTTACTATCTCACCGATTGATATAGAAAATTGATTTGAAAATCAATCGGTGTATCACTTACAAAATTGTTTTTGTGACACACCGAGAGTGTTTATCATTTCAAAAATTCATTAACAACCGTTGATCCATTTCCTGGAACAAGTTTGATTCTTATAGAATCGCACCATCGTTTCTTTCCAGTTGTCACAAGTTTGATTCATAAAGAATCGCACAAGTTACCTACCATGAGCTTGTTTGATGTTG
>BQNB010129903.1:6756-19034 GCA_026074375.1 Tanacetum coccineum | reverse complement strand
TTTAACAAGTAAACATAACCATAACGACTAAAGTTGTCACTGAAAGTGATGAAGTAGCTTACTCCTTGTCTTGACACGGTCTTAAATGGTCCACATACATCGGTGTGTATTAGTCCAAGTAGATCTTTGGCCCTTTCCACTTTATGTGTGTAAGGTTTTCTTGCCATTTTTCCAGACATACAAAGAATGCATTTTTCAAAAGCCCTAAGGTCAGTTGAAATAAGAAGTCTATCATGTTGTAACTTCTCAATGCGTTTCTTGTTAATGTGTCCAAGATGACAGTGCCACAAAAGAGCAGAGTTCATGTTTGACTTGGCTCTTTTGTTGCAACTTCTTAATGCGTTTCTTGCTAATGTGTCCATCATGTTGCAACTTCTCAATGAATACATAGAACTAACATTTGTATAAGAATCAGAAAAATCAATTTCAAAAATACCATCCATTGGGAAAACACTAAAATAAACTATATTATTTCTAGAAACTTGAATTTTATTATCCACGAAACGGTTAACATAACCATCATCGTACAAACGGAAAACTGAGATAATCCCTTTAGTAATAGAGGGAGAATAATGACAATTGTTTAAACCGGTAACTAATCCGCTAGGAAGAGATAAATGATAGGATTAAATTGCTTCAACGGGTGTACGCTGACCATTGCCCACGTACAAGCTTAAAGCGCGTGGCTTCAGTTTCCTACTTCCCCTTAGGCCCTGAGTTGTATTACAGATGTGAGTGCCATAACCAGTATCATAAACCCAAGATTTATTAGGAAAAGTATAGAGTTTTATAGTGAAGATACCTGAACCGCTAGCTCCTTGTGATAACTTCATGTTCTTCAGCAACTCGGCTAAATTATAAGGATAGTTCCTCTTCTAATGACCTGTATCACCGTATTGATGATAGATTGAGTCCTTAGCAGGAATTTTCTTTTTTGGTGGAGGGGAAATCTTAGGCTTGGGATCATAAGCATGATTATTCATTCCCTTCCCTTGATATTGACCCCTAGCACAAAATCGCGGTTTTTGCTTGTTTTTTTTTTTGGACTTTTCCTGCTCGAATTACATGAAGTGCAGGAGCATTTTGATTAGGCTGAGTTTGCTCATGTAGCTTCAGCATGCCATGCAACTCATTAATAATCTTCTCTATGCCGTGATATTGAAATTCTGCACAGTCTGAAGAAAACGCTAATCTGCTTTCTGGGCAAACAAAGTTTTTAACTCCTGTAACATCTTATAAGCACTAAGGTTTTCCAGATCCAGTTGGATCACTGGTTCCATAGTTATGAGCATAATTCCAACAATCTCTTTTGATTCTTTAACTTATGCAGTATGAGCTGCTAGAGCTTTCAGAGCAAATTGCTGACCAACTTGAGTTGGGACAGAAGCACCAGGAATGGGATGCTCTAGATATTTCAACTTATCTTTAACTGATAGTACAATCCTAAGTTATCTGTACCAGTCAATAAAGTTGGGTCCAGTCAGTTTTTGTTTCTCGAAAAAACCCTTGAAGACCTAATTGTTAACGACCGAGGTAGTCATTTACAATCAGAAAAAGTTCAAATAATTAGTATTGTTGATAATTAAATTCTTAAAAGAATTAACTATCCTCCCACTTATTACCGGAGGTCTGACTAATGTGTAAACAAGTGGGGCAAGAGGTAAGCGACGAGCGTTAATTGCATAGAATGCAACTCTTAGTTTTATGAGACTTATGACATTAGTAACTCTTATAGTAATGTCAAATGCATATTTTGTCTCATCTTATGCCTCGGGTCTGAGGTCTGACCAAGTAACTCGATTTAAGTCGACTAAAAAAGGACATGCGAAAATTGACATAGATCTGACCTATGAAAAAATTCGCCATGGGTTGGAGAGGCCCTGAGGTCTGACTAGAGAGGTCAAACCAAATGCACGTGTTCTTAATTTTGGCTGGCATAGACTTAAAATTTCACATAGGTGTATAAAAATAAATGTGACAAAATCATGTATAAGAAGCATGCAAAACATCTTGTAGCACAAGTTAAGAAAACATTTTGTTAACCTTTTGGTATAGACATCATTTTGTCAAATGTTCTCGGTAGCTCCATTTTAGACGCACAAAGAAGCGGAGAAATAGGTCAGTGCGAAGCTTATTAAAAACCTGACTTCTTTTGGGGAGCCAGAGCAACCCGCCTTAAACTTCTCTTATAGTTTTTCCATAATGGGTGAGCCGAACTTCTAATTGACTAATGATGTATTAATGTTAAAAAAACCCTTTGTTAACATTAGTTTTATATTTGCCAATATCGCGGGAAGCATTAAAAATTGATCAAACCCTATATTGTACTTCTGCATGTGTCCGAAGACACAAGTTATTCTAATAATTCCCTCATATGCCAAAACATGTAGTGGGGCGGGAGAAGATTAAAGATCAATTTAACCCTAGAAGTTTACTAAAGCCATGGTCAATTAAGCCATGGTGCAGTAGTGATTCATCATATGATAAAAGCATATAAAAACTAAAATTACACAAGAAATCAAATTTCATAGTTTAATGTCCGTATTAAATTTGTCCAAAAACCCCAGTTTCACAAATACCACATAATTGGTCACAAGGAGTATGCTTACGTGTATAATATCAGACATGTTCAAACCAAATTTCTCTTTAAGTATTAGTCCGTTTTTATAGTTTCATAAAGTCTATTTGCAAATATTGAGTAGTCACATGGCATATCACATATAAGCAATTAAAACAGACAGAAAGATGGAGTAGAAGTAAAGACAGACTCTTATATAGAAAGAAGTAAATCATATAATGCCTCGAGTTCTCAAAAGAATCTTCCCCAAACGGAGAACCAAAAGACTCTCACTAGGTTTTCTGCTAAAATGCCTAGATCGCCACATCCATCATATAACATGATTGCGTGAGTCTTAAGGCCGAGATAAAAAATAAAATGACATGGCAGCTTAATTAACTTTTAAATTTAATCTATTCTTCTTATTAACAAGTAACATAAGTTTAGATTCTAGGTCTTTATTTATTCTTTATGTCAAGAATTGCATATTGTTGCCATAATTTTCCAATAAAACAATAAATAAAATGTTTTCTCATGCAGCCCTAGCGTGTTTTATTCGTGTGTAACCCATAAACACCAAACGAGTTGGCTCGTGATGCCACTGTTGGGATTTAATAACTAGTTAACCAATAACTACAAGTACGCAACGGATATGGATCTAGTTTAGCATATATGATTAACACACAAATAATATGAGAAAACTAACCTTTGATGAAAGACTTGAATGAATTAAACGAGAACCTAAACCTTTGAAACTTAGTGGTTAAAATACCACCTCTATGGTTGCTCACACAACACGTCAACCAAGTGCGCAAAGATGCTAGCCTTGCTTCACCCAAACAACAATTGTTATACCTTGCTTCTAGAATCGAGTACCAAATCCAAAACCCTAAGACTGTACCAAAAATCAAAGAACCGAAAATGGGTTCTGACCAAATTTGATTGTTACCGAAAATCACAGAAACAAAACCTAATTCGTTTCTACTTGTTGTCACACTTGAGAACCTGTAAACCAAACACCTTGAACCTGCTGAGCACCTAGTGGGAAGTCGAATCACACCTTATAATCCCTTTTAGGATTACCGAAAATCAGCAAGGTGTAAAAGGGGGAATCGAAAATCAAAGAACCCTAATTAGGGTTTTGTTATTCGGCTGTTTTGAGTTAAGGAGAGGAGTAGCAGCTTTTTGGAGAGTATTAGGGTTGTTTATGTCGTATGAATGAGCTAGGGTGAGGGTATATTTATACCAACTAAACCCTACTCATGATAAGACTTGGAGAGCTCAATTGTATCCTTATCACAACTTTTTCTCTTTTCCCCTTATCCCAAAAATGAACCTGGACACCTCTCTAGATCCTTCTATGGCTGGCTACTTCCTTAGGCACCCATAGGATTCGTGTCTTGTCATTTTAGGTCCTTTGGTTTACAATTAGAAACATACGTGAAGTTTATAACGTACTCTAAGTGTCTTAATGTGTGTTCCCCCAATAGGCTCACACATTTCTAGTCGTATATTGCTAATCCAACTAACATAATCCAATACAACCGACCTATGACGAATGACAGTTAGGTCAGGGTATATATCAAGTCATGCACACTCTTATAACGTATAACAGTTTGGTCTGGGTCTTAATGCACGTGAAACACCAAAGAATCCCTAAAGGTCTAATGAAAATTTCATCTACCTTTCAAGGTGAAAGTATTTACGAAATTAAAGATAAGTAACATGGAAGAAATATAATTTAAATCATTTACAAAACTGCACCTAGACACCAGAGATATAACATAACTTAGAGAGAAACTAAACCATAAACACCGTACACACAATTATTTCGTGCATTCACAATAATAGGTGGTGGAAGTTATCTTACGGGTTTACTTAGGAGTGCTTGTTAAATGAACCTTTGGACCTTTAGAATAGTTAGTCCTAAATCTCTCAAAAGTCCATTGTGTGTGTTGATGGTCTACATGCATATTAACATTACAAAGATGATTTGTGAGTTCTAACTATTAATAGAGTGTATTTCCAGGATAAGGGCTTCGTTTGTAAATCATAATAAAATCCTAGGTTATACCCGGTCAACATAGTTGCTGTCATATTGAAAATTAAAATAGGCCCTAAAGTTAGATGATTTAGATGGAGGATTGCTCACTTTAGTGGCAACTTCACCTTTCAGTACCTTGATTTTATGCATACATAAGTTAAAAATTTGTTCAACTACCTTTCACCGGCTCACAAAACAATGTTGTCCCATAAAGGTTCTCTATAAAAGTTTAGCTTTTGAATAAAATCTTATATTGGACATTTTAATCAATTAGAGACTCAACGTTCTTAGGAAATACATCATAATAATGAATATCTTACAAAACTGGTTCTATTTGTAACATATTAGAGCCAAGATCGTATAATTCGAAAAACGGTTAAACGGGTATACAAAAAACTAACTTTAAGGTAAACAGCAATTACCTGCAACATGTTTCAACCATGATCATGTGTAACGATTGAGACTTAATAAGCTATCCCACCTATAAGACTATAAATAATGAAGATCCTAGATATAAAAATATACTGATGAATAAGCGTCAAGAATACTTGCTTCACAACTGAGACCTCAATCATTTAATGTTTTGCTGTTTCAAACATGAGCAAAGGGTGCGTTTGGATTTGCTTATCTAAATGGCTTAACTGCTTAAAAAATAAGCTGCTTATGTTTAGGTGAATATTATATAATCTAAAATAAACAGATAAACGGTCTAACCAAACACTCAAAACTGCTTATCTCCTTGAACTTATAAGCGGATAAGTACTTAATAAGCAATCCTATACACCCTATAAGACTATAAATAATCAAGATCCAAGACAATTTATTATACTGATGAATAAGTATCAATTACACCAAGGAATAATATGAAAAAAAATCTATGGATGAGCAATATATCTGTCAATAGAGAATTGAAACAAATCTTGTTATATGTACTTCAAAGTTAATAGGCCATCACCTCTTGCTTTACACAGGCCACGACCGCGTCAGATAGAAAACCAAAAAGTGGATCCATCAGCCTCCAGAAAGGACTACACAATGCACAACCTACAATTACTAATCTGCCAATTAAAACCACATAACAATAGTCTATCAAAAAAAATTAAATACGCCGAGAGAGAATGGTACCAGGATTAATAACAGCATTCGCTGTAGCCAAAAGCTCTTCATGCCCATCATCTGAAGCATGTAATAGATACTAATCATGATTCTATGAAAAAAGTAATCAAATCTGTTGGGATTCTTGATTTGATGAGACAAAGTGAATAAAAGAATGAAACAAGATGGAAACAAGAAGGACCAAAATTGTCATCATGAAGTTCTACAAGATGTAGAAGAAAATAAAGATTTGATCAAAATAAGATAAGAATGAATATTAATGAGAAGACAATTAATTGATTCTCTCATTAATATATTAATTAGTTTCCTTGTAAGCCTAGGACTCCTTATGCTATAAAAGGAGGTCCAAGCATTTAGAAAAACCCATCCATAGCATAGTCGACTGATGAGAGTCGAATAGTAAAGGTGTGTGTGTGTACACCATAGTTAGTAGTTAGTTAGTAATAGACATATTATAGATGTCTATGTAGTAGTTAGTAACCCCAAGATATAGTTGGGGTAATAGTGAACGTTTGAATGAAAAACCTTGTTTGATAATATTGCTTTCTTATTATTCTGCTGCGTGTTCAATATTATCTGTAAAACGATCCTAGATGGGCTAAACGATTCTCAACAAGTGGTATCAGAGCTTGTGTGGAAACTCTGATTAAGAAGAACTCAACTGTAAGATGGCAGAACAAGACATTCCTCCACCCACAATCACTGCAATGAAGATCCCTATCATCAGGAAGGGAGAGTATGATATATAGAGCATGAGAATGTGCCAATATATCTGTCATACAGACCATAATCTATGGGATGTTATTGTCAATGGAGATTTAAAAGAAGAGCTTGCACCAACAACTAGAGAAACTTCTGCTCCTCCTGCTCCTAAGACTGCAAAACAACTGTCTGCTAGAAGAAATCAAGAAAGAGTTAAAAGCATCTTGCTTTTAGAATTACCTGATGAATACCTCCTCAAGTTTCACAATGTTGTTAATGCTAAATCACTTTGGGAGGCAATTAAATCAAGATTTGGTGGTAATGTAGAATCCAAGAAGATGCAGAAAAATGTTCTAAAACATGTATTTGAAATTTTTTCTAATGCATCAAATGAAAGCTTGGACAAAGCTTATGATAGATTCCAGAAACTGATAAGTCAATTAGAGGTTCATGATGCTCCAATTTCAAAGGAAGACATCAACCAGAAGTTCCTTAGAAGCCTTCCTTCTTCATGGAATTAGATTTCCCTCATCATGAGAAATAAGCCTGACATTGATGAGATTGATATTGATGACCTTTACAACAATCTTAGGGTGTATGAAGATGAATTGAAAAGGTCTTCAGGTTCCAACTCTGCTTCACAGAATTTGGCTTTTCTCTCCTTTGAAAATACTGGCAGTACTAATGAAGTTAGTACTGCTGGTGGAATTAATCAAGTTCCATCTACTCCATGTGCTCATGATATAGCTTACTCCTTCCTTGCACAACCAACAACCAGTCCTCAACTTGAGAATGAGGATTTTCAGCAGATGGATGGAGATGACTTAGAAGAATTAGATCTTCGATGGCAGGTGGCTATGTTGACTGTCAGAGTAAAGAAGTTCATTCAAAGGACAGGAAGGAATATAGACTTCAAAGAAAAATGACCTGTTTCTCTTGATAAGTCAAAGATTAAGTGCTACAACTGTCATAGAAAAGGGCATTTTGCTAGAGAATGTAGATCTGGAAGGAGTCAAGGAAGAAGATCCTATGGTGACAATGGCAGGAACAATGTACCAACAAATGAATCTTCATCACAGGCACTGGTGGCTCAAGATGGTGTAGGAGGCTATGACTGGAGTAATGATTTTGAAGTAGAACCAGTCAACTATGCTTTGATGGCCATCTCCTTTTCAAGCTCATCAAGTTCTTCTGACAGTGAGGTACAAAAATGTTCTAAATGTCTTGAATCATTTAAATATCTTCAAAAGAACTATGATACTGAAAGAGAAAAGCATAACAAAGTAAAACTAGAAATCAGGGGTTATGAGATAGCATTAGAGTCACTAGAATCTAGGATTATTGGACATGAAAAAAATGAGTTAGCTTGGGGTGAGAAATATGAATTTTAGAATTATGAGCTTAAATGTAGAGAAATAAAGATTAACAACTTAAATCTGGAATTAGAGAAGGCTGTTAAAGAAAGAGATTAATTAAAAGATAAGATTGCTAAATGGGAAGAATCGACCAAGAATCTTAGATGAAATACTTAACAGTCAAATGAGTGCTAGAGAATAAATAATGTTTGTTTTTTTTTTTTTTTTTTTCGTTTTCTTTTTTTTCTAGGAATAGCATCACAATTGAATGAATTAAAGTAGCAGATTTAGTTGGGTATTTTTCTTAGCTACCAAGGATGAAACATCTGAAATCCTGTGTAATCTTATCATAGGCTTAGAAAAACAATTGAATCATAATGTTAAAATCATTAGATGTGATAATGGGACAGAGTTTAAGAATCATGCTATGAATGAATTTTGTGCTAAGAAAGGAATCAAAAGGGAGTTTAGTATAGCTAGAACTCCACAGCAGAATGGTGTTGCAGAAAGGAAAAACATGACCCTAATTGAGGCAGCTAGAACTATGTTAGCAGACTCACTTTTACCTATCCCATTTTGGGCAGAGGCAGTTAATACTGCTTGCTATGTACTGAATAGGGTATTAGTGACCAAACCTCAAAATAAGACACCTTATGAACTATTAATAGGTAAATCACCTAGTATTAGTTTTATGAGACCTTTTGGGTGCCCCTTGACTATTTTGAACACCTTAGATTCCTTGGGCAAATTTGATGGGAAATCTGATGAAGGTTATTTGCTTGGATACTCTACCTCTAGTAAAGCCTTTAGAGTATACAACAAAAGGACCAAAAGGGTAGAAGAGAATCTGCACATTAATTTTCTTGAAGATCAACCAAATGTGGCAGGAACTGGTCCTAATTGGATGTTTGATCTTGATTTTCTCACCAATTCAATGAATTATATTCCTGTTAGTGTAGAAAATTAGGTTAATGTGGATGCAGGTACACAAGATTCTTATATTGCAGGTTCATCAGGAAAAGATATAGGACCTACTCAGGAATACATACTGCTTCCACTACAACCTCATAGGACAAGGATTCCAGTAAAGGATGTTGTTCAGGATGCACAAGAAAAACCTTCTGAAAATGCTTCTTCAGACAAGGATGTCCAAGATTCAGAGGATGTTGCTGATAAGGAAGAACAACATCAGATGCAAGAAAATGAAAAAGATTTGCAAGATGAACTTGAGATGATGATTACTCAGGAATTGGCTACTAAAGCTATGATTTCAGCAGATTTAGTTGGGTATTTTTCTTAGCTACCAAGGATGAAACATCTAAAATCCTGTGTAATCTTATCATAGGCTTAGAAAAACAATTGAATCATAATGTTAAAATCATTAGATGTGATAATGAGAAAGAGTTTAAGAATCATGCTATGAATGAATTTTGTGTTAAGAAAGGAATCAAAAGGGGGTTTAGTGTAGCTAGAACTCCACAGCAGAATGGTGTTGCAGAAAGGGAAAACATAACCCTAATTGAGGCAACTAGAACTATGTTAGCAGACTCACTTTTACCTATCCCATTTTGGGCAGAGGCAGTTAATACTACTTGCTATGTACTGAATAGGGTATTAGTGACCAAACCTCAAAATAAGACACCTTATGAACTATTAATAGGTAAATCACCTAGTATTAGTTTTATGAGACCTTTTGGGTGCCCCTTGACTATTTTGAACACCTTAGATTCCTTGGGCAAATTTGATGGGAAATCTGATGAAGGTTATTTGCTTGGATACTCTACCTCTAGTAAAGCCTTTAGAGTATACAACAAAAGGACCAAAAGGGTAGAAGAGAATCTGCACATTAATTTTCTTGAAGATCAACCAAATGTGGCAGGAACTGGTCCTAATTGGATGTTTGATCTTGATTTTCTCACCAATTCAATGAATTATATTCCTGTTAGTGTAGAAAATCAGGTTAATGTGGATGCAGGTACACAAGATTCTTATATTGCAGGTTCATCAAGAAAAGATATAGGACCTACTCAGGAATACATACTGCTTCTACTACAACCTCATAGGACAAGGATTCCAGTAAAGGATGTTGTTCATGATGCACAAGAAAAACCTTCTGAAAATGATTCTTCAGACAAGGATGTCTAAGATTCAGAGGATGTTGCTAATAAGGAAGAACAACATCAGATGCAAGAAAATGAAAAAGATTTGCAAGATGAACTTGAGATGATGATTACTCAGGAATTGGCTGCTAAAGCTATGATTTCAGCAGATTTAGTTGGGTATTTTTCTTAGCTACCAAGGATGAAACATCTGAAATCCTGTGTAATCCTATCATAGGCTTAGAAAAACAATTGAATCATAATGTTAAAATCATTAGATGTGATAATGGGAAAGAGTTTAAGAATCATGCTATGAATGAATTTTGTGCTAAGAAAGGAATCAAAAGGGAGTTTAGTGTAGCTAGAACTCCACAGCAGAATGGTGTTGCAGAAAGGAAAAACAGGACCCTAATTGAGGCAGCTAGAACTATGTTAGCAGACTCACTTTTACCTATCCCATTTTGGGCAGAGGTAGTTAATACTGCTTGCTATGTACTGAATAGGGTATTAGTGACCAAACCTCAAAATAAGACACCTTATGAACTATTAATAGGTAAATCACCTAGTATTAGTTTTATGAGACCTTTTGGGTGCCCCTTGACTATTTTGAACACCTTAGATTCCTTGGGCAAATTTGATGGGAAATCTGATGAAGGTTATTTGCTTGGATACTCTACCTCTAGTAAAGCCTTTAGAGTATACAACAAAAGGACCAAAAGGGTAGAAGAGAATATATGCACCTTATTTTCTTGAAGAATCAACCTAATGTGACGGAAAGGTCCTAATTGGATGTTTGATCTTGATTTTCCTCACCAATTCAATGAATTTATATTCCTGTGAGTGTTAGGAAAATCAGGTTAATGTTGGATTGCAGGGGGTACACATGATTCTTATATTGCAGTTCATCAGGAAAAGATATAAAACCTATCAGGCAATACATACACGAGGCTTCCACTACAACCTCATAGGACAAGGATTCCAGTAAAGGATGTTGTTCAGGATGCACAAGAAAAACCTTCTGAAAATGCTTCTTCAGACAAGGATGTCCAAGATTCAAAGGATGTTGCTGATAAGGAAGAACAACATCAGATGCAAGAAAATGAAAAAGATTTGCAAGATGAACTTGAGATGATGATTACTCATGATTTGGCTGCTAAAGCTATGGATGATGTTTTTAAGAAAGCCTTTGAAGAAGAAATGAGGCAGAAGAATTGCATCTCAAAAGAAGGCAGCTCAAGCTACCAGTACTAACCAACTTAGTACTCATAGGCCATCTATTAGTACTGATAGGCCATTTGTTAGTACTGGTAGATCATTTGTTAGTACTAATAGGTCTAACACACCCAATGTTAGTGCTGCTAGTACTTCCATAGGTGCAAATGTTGATGAATCATCATTTGTCTATCTTGGAGGAAATATACCAGATTTGAATGCATCTAACTCTTCCTAATGCTGATTTAACCCATTGATCAAATTGCATGACTGGAAGATGTGGCTTCTGATATCTTCCCAAAAAAAAATGATGGAATATATAATGAAACTCTTATGATGATGATGCAAAGAAGATGGATTGTGTAGTAGGCTGATTTCAACCACTGGGGATAACACCTATTACTGTCAGTCCTATTCCACACTCAGAAATACTAAGGAATACATACTCAAAAGGACAAATTCTAGGAGATCTTACATCAGCAGTTCAAACAAGAGGGAAGATTCAAAAGGCTACTTCAGCACAATAAGCCTTAGTAAGTTACATTCACAGACAGAACAGAACAAACCACAAGGATCATCAGAACTTTTTGTTTGCATGTTTTCTCTTTCAAGAAGAACCCAAGACTATATCACAAGCCTTAAAGGATGAAAGTTGGGTTGAAGCAATGCAAGAGGAATTGCTTCAGTTCAAGTTACAGCAGGTTTGGATACTTGTTGATTTGCCATTTGGGAAAAAGGTAATTGGCACAAAGTGGGTCTTCAGGAATAAAAGGGATGAGAGAAGCATTGTTGTAAAAAACAAAGCACGGCTTGTAGCTCAAGGTCATAGACAAGAAGAAGGAATAGACTATGATGAGGTTTTTGAACCTGTTGCCAGAATTGAGGCAATTAGGATATTTTTAGCCTTTGCATCATACATGGGATTTACTGTCTACCTAATGGATGTTAAAAGTGCTTTTCTCTATGGCACAATTGGAGAAGAGGTGTATGTTCATCAACCTCCAGGTTTTATTGATCCTGCCCATCCAAACAAAGTCTATAAGGTGATTAAAGCTCTTTATGGTCTACATCAAGCTCCTAGAGCTTGGTATGAGACACTCTCTTCTTTCCTGCTGGAGAATGGTTTTAGAAGAGGTACCATAGACAAAACCTTGTTTATCAAGAAGAGTAAGAGTGACATTATGTTGGTACAA
>BQNB010129901.1:0-19035 GCA_026074375.1 Tanacetum coccineum | reverse complement strand
GTTGGTTTGTTTATTTAGTGCAATGATTACTTATCTCGAGGCGGCATATCATTCTTAAGATTAAGGCGGTACTTCTTCCATAAACCTGGACATGTAGAATTCTGTCATAATTAAACATATCTGCATGAAGCATCCTTATTTGCTGATTATAATCTATCTTAGGGATTAAAGCAATGGTGATCTTGTTAAACCCTAGCTCATAGAGACTTTACCCACAACTGCTTAAAGGCAATTCATACACTAGTACTCTACTAACCAAGTCTTTACCAATTAATCGAGAACGTACTCATTGATCCTAAGGTCACCTGTTGGTCCAACTAAGCTCACAATCTAAGGGCAAAGATAGGTCGTTATTTGTGATCCTATTGGTCTAGATGTATAAATCACTATATGGAGAGCCATCCCGACATCTAGATTACTTGGTCCGTATCACTAGATCCAGTTGAATGATAGGTCGCATACAAAAGCACGTAAACAAATATAAATTGATAAACATAAA
The DNA here is from genome assembly GCA_026074375.1 of Tanacetum coccineum. Lineage (NCBI taxonomy): Eukaryota > Viridiplantae > Streptophyta > Magnoliopsida > Asterales > Asteraceae > Tanacetum > Tanacetum coccineum. Next base: position 18,536 of record BQNB010129901.1, on the reverse strand, counting down.
CAAGCAATCAACGATAAATTAAGCAATCGAGATAAACAAACCAAACATTCAGATCTTCATAATAATGGCTAATACCCGAAGGTATTAGCCTTCAAACGTCATAATCAATAAGAGTAATAATTTAGCCAATGTAAACTAACTGAGTTAACGAATGATACCAAAAACTAAACGATTACAAGAGTGTTGATCCCTTCTTGACAGATCTTACTTAACTTGTTAAAGCTTAGTTATATTGGATAGATCCAAGACAACTATAGTAGAAACTAAGATTGAGAATATCACAAACTATGCGGAATCTAGCTTGCAATACTAAGAAGAACAATGAAACAGTAAAACAAGATCTTTACTAAACTTTCAATATATTGAATACTATTTTGAGTTACAAAATAGCTATGAATATTAACTATGATTGCTATGCAAACTATGAATACTAATATGAAGACTGATGTCTAGATCTATGCCTTAGGGTTCCTTTTATACACCAAGGAAACCCTAATGGGCTTACAAAACGCGTCAAGTGATCAATGCATATCTATTCCTAATATATCTCATGCATATCACTTTAGCAGTACTAACTATTTATACTAACAGTACTAACTATATAACTAATAGTTTTAATAAACTGACAGTACTAACACTTTGTACTGGCAGTACTAACACTTTGTACCGGCAGCACTAACTATAATACTAACAATACTAATGACTTAGACTGTTTTCTCTAATCTTCAGCAACAGCACAAACTTGAACCAGCAGCATTAACTTCCAAAACTAACAGTAGTAACTTCAGAAGCCTTTAATTCCTAACAATCCTCCCCTAAACTTGATATTCACCTTGTTAATCATCAAGTTTCTTCATTACCATCATCTTGATCACTAGGAGGATGTATCCAAACACTCTTCTACTTCTGAAGTTGTGATCTTGTAAACCTGAGAAGCTCAAATGCCATTTCACTTTCATGATCAACCTCTAGTCTTCTATTTAACATCCTTGAAATCATTTCCTGTGTAAGAGGATATGTATTTTCTACCATCATGTGAATAGCAATTCCAATATCCATCAACAATACATGAACTCCATATGAGTCAAATAATCTCCAGCTTATCAAGTTGTAGTCCTGTTGATTCTTCCATATTTCATCTTCTTCACCAGGCTCAAATAAAGTCTTCAGATCTCCCCAAAGCAACAAGTCATATCCTTCTGGGCTTGTTGTCTCATACCTTTCTTTTACCATCCTGTAAAGATCTATCACATCTTGTCTGTTAAAGTCATCAAGCATTCCACCGAATATTTTGTAATTCTTAGAACTTCCATCTACTCTGATGATTTGATAATACATCATGTTCTATGTCAGAATGTGTGTCTTCCAGTCAATTATTGGATATTTGGTAGCCAAAAATTCAAAATTCATAGCAATATCATCCCCTGGAATTATATCCAAACATGCTCTAAGCTCTTCTCTTTCAGCCTCATCTTCTAGTTTCTGCTTCTTGACACTTTCTTCATCATGTTTACTACTTTTTGCTTGCTTGCTACTGCTATCATCTTTCTTTCCACCTTTCTTTCCACTGTCATCACTCATAGGAACAAAATCATTAATCCATTGCTGTTCCTTCTTGTATAACTTCTGAATTTCTTCAAAACTCTTGCTCTTCAGTTGAGTGTGAGTGTAATTGCCCATGTGCTTCAGATAAGTTATCATTTAAGTTATCATTTTGTTCCTGAGTTGAGCTCTGGTTGGTGGCTTGTTTCTAATTTGTTCAGTTCAGCAGTACTACCACCTTCAACATTCTCCATTGCATCATCAAGCACATCAAAGTTACTATCATTAAACATTGGCTTTGTCTTGTGATACGATCTGGAATAATTAATTATGGAATCTGCATCCATTCTTGCTTGAACATCTTCTATTTGTTCAACCAATGTAACATCCTTAGCCTCTTGTTTTGCAGCTTTTTCCCTAGCAATCCTTTGCACCTTCTCAAACTGTACTTATTCTTCTTAGAACAACCTTTGAGCTAGCTCTTCATCCATCTGAATCTGTGCCTTTCTTGGATTCTTTGGGGTAGGTTCAGGCTCCACCATCTTTTTTTTTTTTTTGCCTTTATCTTTATCTTGGCTTTGTACTATTGGTACTGGTGTTGCTCTCCTTGGTTCTTCTTCAACATTACGAATCATTACTGAGCTTGTCCTTGGTCTTGCACTCCTAATGGCCACAAGTGTATCAGTAATAGTTTTCATTTCATCTTCAAAAATATCCTCAGCAGTACTTGTAGAAGGACCAACAACACTAACATTTGAAGGTCCAGTAGTACTAACATGTGAAGGACCAGCAACACTAACATTAATACTAGCAGTATTAAGTGTATCCCAACAGTAGTAATTTGTTTAGCGTAACTAACCACCCTTCAACATTCTCCATTGAATCATTAAGCACATCAAAGTCACTATCATTAAACATTGGCTTTGTCTTGTCACTTTTCCTCCCCTGTTTGGATACATTCTCCTTATCCAAATCTTTTCTCCGGGAGATACCAATCTTGAAGAGCTTCATCCCTGGAGTTCTTGCCCTTGGTGCCTTTTCCAATCTTTTGACTCTCCTTTTCAGCTTTTGAATCACCAAGTCTTGAGCAGTCTTCGAGTTTTCCAAGGCAAGAACTCTGTTTGACAATTGGGTACAAAGATTTATCAATTCATTAAAGTTAGGTCTACCCTCATCACTTCCAGGTGTGTGACCTCCTGAGAGAGAGGTGAGAGAGGTGAATCATGGGGTGTTGGTGGTACAAAATCCGTCAAATCAACTTGATGTTCCATACTGTCCTCTTGCTTTTAGGAGAACCATATCGTTTGGGCACCAATCGAAATGCAAGCTGTCCGAGGGAACTTCAAGGAACTTCCGAGCAAGAGATTGAAAAAGACCAGGTTTGTCACCTGGGATCACCAATACTTTTGTCAAAAAGAAAGACGGATCAATGCGCACATGTATCGATTACCGGGAGTTGAACAAATTAACCATCAAGAACTGATAACCTCTTCCTCGAATAGAAGACCTATTCGATTAACTGCAAGGCCAACATACTTTTCAAAGATTGACCTACAGTCAGGATATCACCAGATAAGAGTCAAGGGAGAAGACACCCCAAGAAGGCGTTTAGGTTACAGTACCGAGGATACAAATTCCTAGTCATGCCCTTTGGGTTGACTAATGTACCGACTGTATTTATGGATGTGTAGACCCTAATTGAACAAGTTCGTGATAGTGGTCATTGATGATATTCCAATCTACTACTCGCGAATAAGGCAAGACATGAACAAACACTTATATACCATTTGAATTTCTCACAAGGACGAGAAATGGTACGCCAAATTCTCCAAGTGTGAGTTTTGGTTTTGAGAAATATAATTTCTCGGTCACGTGGTCAATGAAAAGGGAATTGCATTTCGCCCTGACAAAGATTTGAAGCGATTAAGAACTGGGAAAAGAGTCACATGTGATCTTGTGACCAAAGTTACCTAGGACTAAATCGAGAGAGCATGATGCGTTTGAAGTGAGGCAAGTTGAACCCTCGATACACTTGACCCTACAAAATTACTAAGTTATATTTGGTCCGATTATGCATATCGTCTTAAGAACAAGGAGCATATGTGGAAATTACACAATGTAATTCTAACGTCTCAAATTTTTAAAGAAGTTATTTAAACGATGAGACGATTTGTCGTTCGTCTAGAAGAATCGGATCACTGTACAAACTCCAATTCGTAGAAGAGCCATTGGAATTAGGGCCCACGAGGTCCAAGAGACTAAAGCATAGTCGAATATCCTTCGTTAAAGTTTAAAGGTAAATTCGTGACAAGGTCATGGGGTTCTCTTGGGAGCGTAAAGGACAAGATCAAGCGGCAAGTTACCGCACGACCTATTCCGAGCACGTTGAGTCATCATTGGCTAAGATTATCTAATCTCAGGTACGAGATTCTTTTTTAACGGGGGAAGTATGTGAAACCGTCTATTTCCACCGGGTCGACAACCATTAGCATTGTTATAACATCTTTGACTAAATTTACTTGAGTTAAATTATTTTATGCTTGTCGGGTCATTTTTGAGCTTGGATTATCTTTTTATTTAACCTCGATTATGAGCGTGTCTTTGATCAGCGATCCATTTTTTTATTCATTATTTAATCAAGTAACTTTTATTATATATTCTACTTTTGAGTAAAATAATCACTTTTACGGTTACCCAATATGTTATCTTCGCGTTCGTTATTAAAATGTAATATTACAAACTGAATCCACCCGAGACTAAATATTAGTCAACATGCTCTATGTATTATTGTCATTATACATATGTACCATATATATTGTATTTTATTTTTCACCTTTGCGTTTACCCTCGCGTTTTGAACTTACCTCCCATCTACATTTTATTTAAAACTTCAACCTATTATTATGATATCTTAGTGTTTTTTACAAACTAGTTAGTGCCGTGGGACCCACTAACTTAAAAATTTAGTCTAAATTTTTTTACACGTATACGTCTTTTTAGGTATAACCTGGTATTGCACCTATGCATTTAGTCATTTACATTGTCTTGGTCGATAAATATATACGATAGAATATTTTGATAACATTTTTGTAATGTTTAGGTCGTTACATTGCCATTCACATATTTAAATAGTAAAATCCATGAAAATTTAATTATAATGTTAAAATAATCACTTATTAAATTTAAAGTTGGCGTAGAACTCTCCTTTTTTTTCTTTCTCCTTCCCTTGCGTTACAACCCAATAAACTTATGTTCTTATGACCTTTTGACCACCTGCTTTGGCCCAATAACCCTATACTAAACAATATTGTCTCTTCTGTACTACACGACGTGCCTTTTCCTTATTCACACGCACCTGCCTGCCAGGATAATAACGACTTTTCTAGCGGTGACACGCAGATACCATTCCACATGTCTTTGGAGTTTATATGTATGCCACATTATCAGTCCCAAATGACCCTTCTCTTCTTCTATCCGCTCATCTTTATCAACAACTATACATTAGCCCTTTTTGGTCACAACAACAATTGTAAGTCACCAAAAAGTGATCAATGCTTATTATGTATTTTCCTGTTATCTTCAATCAGATCAAGCGTCAACGTGCAATAAACTTTGCTCGAGCTGGTGGAGTCGTGTGCATAATGATCACAACTGATGATGAAATGATGCTCGAGTTTCATTCTCCAAACGCAAGCGTTGATAGCTTGCTAAAGAATGATACGTTAGTACATTTATACATGTCTGCTACAACGCTCATGGGTGTTACAACGTTGCAATATCATATAGTGAAGAGGTGAAGTTTAACAACAGTTGGATGCAGGTCTCACAATCATGTTCTTGCGCCACCATCCTCAAAAGAGAGAAGTCGCTATACTAGTCAAGATTAAAAAAGCGTCTTGGTGATGGTGACAACGATTGGAGTTCGTGACCATGGAATATTATTACTCTAATAGAGAGCACGTGGGCATTTGAATACGCAGCTTCGATTAGGCTAAATATGACCGGTTCGTATTGTTCGAGTTAGTGTTCGTGCTAGAGTTCGTGACCATGCATGTTTTTGGGTTTAAACGTCGAAAAATTTCAGTTTCAAGATATTGAAACGTCATGTGTGGTTAAGTTCGTTTTTCCGGTCATAATTTAGTTACGTAGAAGTTTCAAGTTCGCGGGAGCTTTGGTTAATGATTGGAATGATTCGTGTTTGGGAAACCCTAGTCGATGGCGATAATACGACAGTTCATATTAGGGGTAAGAACGTTTATGGTCTCAATCATCGGAGTAACGGTCGTGAAATCAGTCTAATTTCTTGGATGTTACGTCTCGATTCCGCTTTGGTGCATTATATAAGCAGTAGATTCATGTAGACATATTTATAAATCGATAGTACTAGATGTGTATGAGATTAATGTCACATAGAACCCTTAGTATATGATCGTAACAGAATGAAATCAACTTTAACTCTAAGCATATACATCTGCTAATATTGGAATAGAAAGTTGAAACATGAAAACAAGATTCACGTCAGTATCATGCATTTTAAATGGATATTTACATTTTTAGTCCTTGATTTATAAAACTATCTACAAGTAAATATTATAGGATTTTAAAGTAACATTTTTGGCCCTTATTCATTTTAAGCTCTTCAATACTAGTCCTTGTTGATTTATAAACTTTTCATATCAAAGTACAATGTTATAATCTACATAAAACTTTATAAAATCTTATTTAAATTTATTGCGTAATAATTATAAATTCTATGTCGCGTCTTTACTTTTAGGTTGTATTTAGGATCTTTTCCGACTCTCGACGTTTATTCCGTTATCTCTTATCGTATCGCTTAAAGGTGAGTTCACGACCCATCTTTTTAAATGTTTTATACGTTTTTGGGGTGATTTGCATGAATATTATTGATTATGAATTTTTGATACAGTACTTTGCGAATTATTTTATATGCGCGTGACTTATTGAACTACTTTGGACATTATTGAGCATTTTGGACTCTATTGAACTTTTTGGACTATTTGGACTTTTGAACTATATTAGTCATTTTTGGACATTTTAAACTATATTGGACAACTTGAACTACTCTTGAACTTGATAAGTGCTTTTGAGTATTCACAAGTTTCCCGTTTTACTACTCTTTATTTTGGGGATTATTACATACTATGAACTGATTTTTAAATCTGTCAATTGCTATATTGAGACTTTGCGTATTACCTTATGATATACGTATTATTTGTACATTGTTGGACTTTGCATATTATTTTTATAATATGTAAGACTTGATTAATATTAAACTTCACGTATTATATTTCTAATACATGTGACTTTTATTAAAACAAGACTTTGCGTATTCTGTGTGAATACGTAAGGTGCATGGATATAGTGTTAGGTGTGTGGGATCCTGTTCTTTCCTCTCACCTGTCTAAGTCCCCCTTTGGGTCGCTGTTCAGATCCCAGTTTATACGTACTTATTGCGCTCCGCTGTTCTGGAGTGTAAATATTATGGATAACGCTATTAGAGGGCGGCCAACCTCTTGGTTCCACTGTTCAGGAATTTGCATAATATTTATATATAGGGGCAGTCGTACATTTGTGCTTTGACACTATATTTTATGCGTGTACATTTTACTAGAACATTTTATTTTAATGTTAACCAAGTGGCTTTGAACATTAGACTTTTTATTATTGGGCATATGTATGTACTATGTAATTGTGTGTGAATTTGTACGATACAGGTCTTGTATGGGCGGGACTTGTAATAGAATAAATTTACAGACTCTTGCCATGACACTTATTTATAAATGGGTTTTTACCACATTTTCATTAAACTCGTGCACTCACCAACTATTTTTATAGTTAACCTGTTTTCTCATGCATTTCAGGTGAGCGTTAGTAAAGTTTCTTTTAAAGGCATTGCATTGTGGAGTCTCACCGTGTCATCACTTTTAAACATTTTGACTTCAAGACAAAGATTTGTGAACTCAAATATTATGTTTTAAACGCCAATGTTCAGTAATGACAATTATGGTGTTATTGTACTATTTCTTTCAAGTTAAATTATGGTATTGTACTATTGCCATATGCTTGTGCCTTGAGCTGTCTCACTCTGTGTTTCCGCTTTAGCGGGGTGTTACACCTTATTACTTGGCAAATAAGAATGGAGTCAAGCTCGTGACTCAAACAAAAACAAGCACTTTGTGGGAGGCACCCCATGACTATCTTTCATTCTGCATATTAGTTGGTTAGTATATTTTCAACTTTGTTTTGCAGGATCCAACAGCTAGGAGGCATTTATCGAGACCGGATCGACTCATAATCATGTGGCAACTTTGCTGAATCTGCAGTAGTTACGGCGTAACAACTTTAGTTTACGCCGTAATAACTGTAGTTACGACGTAATCCATTTCATGGTTACGTCGTAACGCCTTAAAACTTAAAAATTTTAAACCACTTGATTTACGACGTAACCACCAAGTTTACCCCGTAACCTCCCCTTCTGAATCTTAAAATTTAAGTTTAAACATGTCAAAACCTTAATAAGTAAATGGACTTTTATGGGAAATGTTCTCTGAAATCCCTCACGAGCTAACTCGTCCACTTGGTGCCACCAAGTGTTTAAAAAGGCTTGTGCATAATGCTAAAAGCAATCGTGATTTCCTAACTAAAGTAGGTTTAGTTTTATATTTTTTATATACACTTCATAAAATTCTTGTTAGAAACGGTCTTTATGCTTGGGAGTTTTGTTTTTTTGTAGATCATAGAGGATAAATATCTGTGGGAATACAAAGAAAATCAAAAAGATTTCCGCTAATGTCAAATCTGAAAAGCAATGTTCAGGGAGATTGTTGTCTTTAATTCTAACTCTTTTACTTTTTATTTCATTTCCTTAATGTACAATAGGGACATTTTACAAATCAAGTGGGGGGGATAGGAATAGAATTAATACTTGACGTATGTTTTGCCTTTGATTTTCTAGTTTTCTCTAAAAAAATATGCCAATTTTAAAAATTTTGACAAATTTTTCTTAAATAACTATCTAGAATATTCTCTCTCTAGTGTTTCTCTCTCTAGAAACTAACCAGATTCAAGAATCAACCCCGTGTTATGATATAAGAAATACCACACCAACCAAAATATTAAGTGTGCCGGTAGTATTGTAGACTTTAGAACTTGGCTTGTACATCATTTTGAGACCTGATTGATTAGCAGGAATAGATAGTTCAAGAAGGCAACACTTAGGAAATCACCCAAATATCCTATATATGTGTGTTTATCGACTTGTTACACTGACTTGTCGACCTCCCGTGATAAACCCTCTTGTTGCACTCATTATTAGTGCAAGATATCCTTAGATCACCCTTGCCAAACCAATCTATGTTTTCACCCTACTCTATATGTTTCGTTACACCATTTCACCTTAGCCTACCTTGTAGTCTTTATTTTCTTTATGTTGAAATCTCTGGCTACTTAAGTCCATGGTCCGGGGGGAATGGGAACGAGAATTATATGCATTCGTAAAAGACCAATCAATTATGATCTATAAAGACCCCCCCCCTGTATGACTATTTTCGACATTGTTTATCTCAAGTGGGGGGGATGTGCGTATAATATCAGATGTTGCAAGGGCAATAATTAAAGATATAAACTCCTGTAACATTTGCATATTATGAAGAAAATAAAGAAAAGAGGGTGAAACAAAATGTCACCCATGTGCTAAAAATGTAAATATGATGCAAAATAAGAAAAATATATAAAAATGGAGCCGTTAGCCCATTATTGCACCAAGACATCTCAGTAAAATAGAGCTAGTAGCCCATTGTTACACCAAGTGATACCAATACTCATGAAGAGTGGAGCTAGTCGCCCATTATTAAAGATCATATTTTTACACTTAAACTCTTGGACCCATGGATGGACAGTAGCTAGTTATGACAACCTTAGATTAATTTAAACTATTTGTTTTGTATTTTTATATTAACAACCATTAAATGTGTATCCCGTGTCTATCCTAATCCCTTTATCACCCTTTAAAATCATATTACCCTTGTTACCTTTGAGAATTATTTAGACCCTAATTCTAACTGGTGCAGATTTGTGTACTTTCCAAGCTTATGATAGAATACATGCTATGACTGTGCAATTAAGCGATCACCCTGAAAATGAAACACTTAGACTAGTGGAGAGCTGAGTGACTTTTTATCCCCTTTTCGTGAGGTGTTCGGCTTTGATGTTTTCTAGCATAAGAGTTTTATAAATTCATTTCTTAATGTTATTCTTGAGAAATGTTTTTATGAAATGTTTTAACAGGTTTTAATTGAGGGCAAGCAGAAGTCAAGTAGGGGATATTTGATAACATCAAATATTTAATATTTTTGGTGGGAAAATACCCCCTATATTACTTGCAAATGTTTCACTAACACTCGAAAATGAGATATTTTCTATCATTTTGTAGTTTTCAGGTGAAATGCAGGAAAGTGACAAGAAACAAGGGAAAAAGGACTTAAAGTGTAAATTCTGAAGAATGTTATGGCGTAACACCAAAAATGGTTACATCGTAACATAAATTAAGCAAGTACGAAGATCAAGGATGATGTTAAGGCGTAACACAATATCTAGTTACGTCGTAACCATATATTTGGAAGGAAATCTTGTCAAGGTTATAGTTACGACGTAACACCTAATCCAGTTACGCCGTGACTAAGAAGATCCACAAATATGGAATAAAGATCACGTACTTATAGACATTATTTGAAGGTTACGGCTTAACACCATATCTGGTTACGCCGTAACAACTGCTTAAATATAGAATGTCGTGTATAACGGTTATGACGTAACACCTTTATTGGTTGCGCCGTAACAGGTTCGACTCCTATAAAGAGAGGCCTCATTCAAGCTATTCCGACATCACTTCCTCCACAGCCAATTGGAGAGGCGACAAAGGCTGCCAACCTTTAAAGAATTCCACCTGGAGTCCAAGGAAGATCACACTTTATTTACTTTTTGTGTTTAATCATTTAAATACGAATACTATAAGAATTATGAGTTTTCAATCTATGATTTCTTCTATTTCTTGCCGTGTTTCCGTTACCATGAGCGGCTAAGCACTTAAAGTGCTGGCCTAGTTATGTAGTTAAGTTTGTTATGATTGTTTCCCGTTAGATTATGGTTTTATTAGATATTCCTTGACTATCGTGTAACCCTGGGTTTTGGTAGTACGGGTGGTTTGGACCTAGCTTGCCTTATTATTAGATTATCTAGTCAATATGGGATCTAATGGGTACTAAGGAGGATCACTAACTCCTTACCTGGTGTAGGAACTAACCGGTCATCGCACTTATCACTGTATATACTTAAAAAGTATGGGAACTCTCTTAAGAGAGGGTTAATAATCTTTACAGGTTATTAGATATGTTTTGGGAATAGTTGGGATTAATCACTACAACCTGGATAACCTACCTCCCAGATGATTTAGGACTGATTCGGAATCGCAGGGAGTATAGGATAAACTATATATGCATATTCAAGTCTATCGACCTTAGAAACCGCTAATGAAACCATAGTTTAACATTTCATAGGAATGTGTTTTCATAACAATAGTAATGAAGTAACTAGGTTATCATGTTTTCTCTCCTGATATCTCCAACTCCTTTAATTTCCAGTTATTTATTTTCTTGTTATTTATTTCTATTCAAATCAAAAAACCATTTTCAAAATGTGACATTTCAAATTAAAACTAATTACAACTTATCTGTTACACCCCGCCAAGGTGGAAACACGAGGCGTAACATCATGGATATCATCACAACACAATGGTGTCAACAATAGAGAATCACTACATGCATAACTAAAAATAAAAGACACGATGTGTCATGATAATACCAAAAACAAAAGAACGGTATCTTGTATTAATGAAAAAGGGGTCTCATCAATACAAATACAATGTCTTACAAACCTAATAAAACTAATAACATTCTAGAATTCATACAAATAATTATGAAACGAAATCAAATGAGAACTTCCAATGCCATCCTAATGGTCTCTCTGGCCACTTTTATTAACTTCAACACCTTCATAACGCTCATCTGTAAATGATGCTTAAAACGTCAACACAATAATTGGTGAGAGTCATAGGTTTTATGACACCAATACAAGATTTAAATCAATTACTGTGATTATAAAAAAATATACAAAACATGGCAGGACAAATAAGCTGGCTATTATACATGCTAACATGCATTCAACTAACAATCACCATTGGGACGGAATGTGTCCCCTGATCCAAACCACAAAAATAGTCATGGAGAGGAACGATATCCCCAATCCCAGACTCTTAGTACCGTATCCACACAGATTCATACCCACACAAAGTAGATGAAACCTCTTACCCATAAAGTAGGCGAAAACCAACACAACATCATACAACATGCAGCACATAACATATAATAGCTTCATAAAAGTCCATGCGTAAATTAAACCACATAATCACAGTAATTAAAATATTTCAAAACATATTTTGCATCATTTCCATCCTAAGAAAACATAGTAAAATGGGACTATGAAACTCACCTGATGCTCAGCTTACTTGACAAGATCTTGCACACAATCTAATCATAACAAAACACAAGTTACACTCGGTTAGGCTAAATGCCTAAGTAAATGTAACAATCACATGATGGACTTCTAAACTTTACACTAAATTTATACATCTCCCAACTCATTTTCATACCCTATATGACCTTACTCATTAACTTCCACTTTTATAATTTATAGCTGAATTTTGTAGTCACTTTATGACCACAAATAAAATACCAAAACACCTAATTGATGGTTCTCCTTACATTCCCTAGCCCTCCAATGAATTGTGAGCTACTGTGATTTTTTAGAAAAAATAATACTAAGTGGAACTATTTTATAAAAATTCATCTTTACAAAGTACTCAGATTCAGATCTGAACGCACACCAAAAAGTTTGACGTCCTTAAAAATATTTAGAAAATATTTTATCGCTAGCCCTTCGAATAGAGTTATTGGACACCTATAAATTAGTCTTGAGATTTTGGCTAACCCAAAATTTAATACTTTAAGTGGGGGTTTTTACTCCCGAAAAACCAGACCCAAATCTGACCCGAATTTACTGTTTTGACAACTATTCTTGCGAAAATTATTTGACTAACTTCCCGACCTCAAAACCGTTCGGGGCACGACTTTTAATAAACTAGACTCTCTGAACTTATCAATAGACATAAGATTCAATCAAAATTCTCGTTACCAATCATGAGATAACATTAGAACCAGGTGACTTAAAATTCTGCTCAACCCTAACTTCAATTCTATCTCATTTAAACTCTATCCGGAATTCATCAAATTGTATCCTAATTTAAACCCTAAAACACTTCTAATTAAGTTTAACATCATTTATTTACAGTTTTTTATGATACCCAAATTTATCCATCACTTTATTATTACATGATATAAAGAAAATTAAAACAAATTAAGTTTTATGAAACTTTACCTTAATCCTTGATTCTTGCATAAACATAAATCATTAATTTGGATATTTGAAAAAAAATTCTTTTTTTTTTCTTCTGCTATTGATCGGACCGGGATATATAAAAAATATAAGGGATATGAGATTTGTATTTATAGTGAAAAGAAAGAAGTTTAGATAATTACCTAATTAGAATCCCACTTATACTAAAATTGGTTTTCTCTTTTTTTCTTCTTTAACCGGCCGAACAAACCCCTTTTATTTTTTTTATTTTTTTTATTATTATTTACACAAAATAAACCCTTTTATTTTGTATATTTTTATAAAAATAGTTTATTTATTTAGACATTCCTTCTAAATTAAACTAGTCTTTTAAATTACCAAAAAAATAAATTATTCCATACTTTTTTTTCTCGAACTTATAAATTACTAAAATTACTAACTAAATTTCTAAACTAAATTTTCTTTTTCGCGAAATTTCGATTATCTATATACGTTATACTATACATTTAATACGTACACACATAAACATTTATCACATTTTCATGTCCACCAATTGGTGAACAAAATGATTAACCACATGAATCCATAAAAATCATTCAAAAATGAGACGATCACGCTCACAGATTGATAGCCAACTCACATAGAATCACATAACCACATAATTACTATAACACATAATGAAACTTAAATCAATACTAACGATTTACTAACCTGCTCAAAGCACAGTTGTCACAGTATCCCCTTCTTAGGGAAATCTCATCCCGAGATTTAACTACTAGGTTCAACATCATCATCAACAAACAATCGGGTATACTTAGCTTTCATATGGTCCTCACGTTTCCACGTGAACTTAGGGTCATGCTTTGAATCTCATCTAACTTTCACTATCGGAAACCCACTGCTTACAACTTCGCTTGCCCATACAAGGGTACAAATAGCAGCATAACAACTCTAAGCAAAATTAAACATCCAACTACATGAACATCGCCCGTCTTTGAGGAAACTCGTCAAAAACCATAAGTTGCGTAACAACGTCATTCATAACCTAACCTCGCAACTCATCAAACAAGAATTGTCTTGGAACTAAGTTATGAGTTGTTACAAAGCTTAACATTTTTGAAGAATCAGCTCGACTTCGAGTTTATTCAAAATATAACATTAACCAAACCACCTCAGAACATTCAAGGGTACACTAAAGTCTACCAATGACCCTATGTGTCCGACTTTACTTAGTACTTCCAACGATAGCTTGCTCAACGAGCAAATGTGGATACTTAGTTTTTATGAAATCCTCAAACCTCGCTTCGAGTTCCAATGGACTTAACTATTGGAATCCTACTACGGTTTAGACTTTTAACCTCACGATCGATAATATCAACAGGTTCCTCAACAAAACGAAGAGTTTTGTCTACCTTAATTTCTTCAAAATGCACATGCAGATTTGTATCCGCTAAATACTTCTTTAAATTTAAAACACATCAATTACGCTACTAAATTATTGAGACAATCTGTAACACCCCCAATTTGGGTCGCAGCGGAATATGGGTCCGGGGCATGTTACTTTATGGATCAACAACACAAGAGATATATAGAACGACCAAAAAGTCGTTTGAAAACGATACATTGGATTTAACAAAGTCATTGTTACATAAGCCCGTAGCTTATCTTGTTCACTTAATCAAATACAAAGATTTTCAGCCCATAACAGATAACAAAATGAAATGCGACAAAATCTTTAATGCAAGACATCCAAATCAAAACCACCAATGTATCCATCGCACCTTGTGCTTATTGATCCCCTGAAAAACATTGCTTTAAAACGTCAACAATATGTTGGTGAATTCATAGGTTTGATAAATCATATATTGTAGGACCACAAGATTTCCCCAAGTGTATGATAATGCAACAGATGCAGATATCATATAAATGTAATTACGTTGCTCTAAGCTCATGACACTGAAGCTTGACGTGTATGAATACCAAATTAATGGCCTACATTGCCCGTGGTGATGTTCTAACCCGCAACATCCTATATTCGACATGGTATACGTTCGTTTGTCCAGTGATAGCTAATCACCCGAACGGGGTTGTCAAACCCAATAGATCTATTAATAACATTCGCGCTCACAATTAACAGTTCATGATAATGGGCTCAGATATGGGTTATCGCTACTTAGGCAACACGTAATCATAACATGAAACTTAACCACTTGTGTCCAATTGTAAAGCATTGCATGTTTTTCACCCCAAAAACTTTGTAAAAACAAAAGCATGTAAAATGTGGGGCTATGAACTCACCTTGAGTTCTGATAATCCAAATATCGCAGATAATGCGTCACGTAAAAGATCGAATGCAACCTAAATTATCATAGGTCGTATAAGTACCGAGTACTTTAATTGATAACATTGAATGTAATCCTATAGTTGTTACATCGTACTATCGTTCGGGCTATCATAATTAAAGAGGTCATGACATGACGTTCGAGGAGTTAGGACACTTTAAATCGTAAATCCAACAACTCGTCGATAAACAACAGTCGAAACGACCATCCGAAAGAGGCCTCATTAATGAAAACTACTCCCCTAGTATATAAGCAACTTTGATAACCCACATAAATAATCTATATTCTTCAATCACCAACTACTAATGGTTTTGGAAAAAATTGGGTTTAAAGAAGTTAAACCGTTTTATAATTATCGTGTTAGGTAAAACTACTTGCGACTTTCCCGCGTTTTAAACCTCGATTCTCGCTTTCTTATGCCCATAAGCCTGATTTTGACGTTTCTTATGCCCACGCTTTCGTATTAGGACGAGTTATCATAATTTGACATTTCCATATTTTTGATCCTATGATGAACAGTACTTTTTACTGTTCACACCAGTTATAAAGTTATTTTTATAGTTTTAGTTATCGTAAACGTCGTATTTTATTCATTATAGCTCCGTTTTTAGCGATTCTATCAAGCACGTTCTCGTATTTGAAAGTTCTATATATTTATGAGGTTTACAAAAATATAACTTTCTGTCATGAATAGTAACTTTTATAAAAATAGTTTTATAAAAGTATTAATTGTCGTAAACTTGCGAAATTCATAACTCGTTCGTTATTAATTGAAAAATTACGATTCTTATCATTTTGGAATCCTAAAAATATGTACTATTTATTAAAAATACTAACCCTTGCTGTTTGAGATTTTTATAAAAATGTTTTTATAAAAATTCATTTACGACTTCGTTTATTATCGTATAACTTGTTTTTAACGTAACTTTTTCGTTATTAATCCGTTTAACAAGTTTCTTACTTTTTCGGAATCGTCGTGAAATGTATTATCTTATAAAAATATAAAATAAATATGTAAAAATCCGAATTTGGGACAGAATGTTTATGCTTGTTAGTTAAGTCCATTTATGATCTTTTCTTTATACTTTATTACTTTTGTATTTTACCACAAGTCTCATATATCATATACTTTATAAATCATACATATATGATGTCTCATTTGTCCATAATAGTCCTTATGTGTCCAAGTTACTTATGTCAACAAATCCATTAATCTATTTTAAAACCATAACATTACTTAAGTAAACTTAATTTACTAGTTTTCTCAATAATCATTTTTATACATAACCAAGTGTGTACAAGTATATTTCTTTCCATAGGACTTTATTTTAGTGTTATATTAACATGATTAAAAGTCCATAATCAATATTAACATGTCTTATGTATTTCTTTAAGTTGAAACATATTATGAAGTTATGAAAACCCTAATTTACTCATAATCATGTTTACTCCAAAACCATATGATACAACATTTTACCATCACTTTTAACATGATATATGTAATAACACCACATATATAAAAGTCACCCATATGATCATTTCAAGTGAAAACCTCATTTTCTTGATAAACTCCTAAATGGTGATTTAAGCTAAAATAGAAATTACATATGCATGAAAACTTATAAAATGAAAGCATAAAGGTTTAAAGTGGACCTTATGATGAATGATGATGATGATAATTAAGTGATAAACCCTTGTTTAATCACAAAACCAAAGCTTGCACAAAGAAACCCTAGCTTTTCTTAATAGAAACCCTAGCTTTCTTTCACTTGATTAATACTTGGAAATGCTTAGCCAATGCTTGGATATGTCTTAGAATATCTTAGAATATGTGTATATAGAAGGGTATGGGTTGTAGAAAATTTGATATGGGTTTGTGTGGAGTGTGTTTGTGTGCCGTAGCATATGGAGAGAAAAAGGGAGGAAGTTTTGTAAATTTTTACCAAGTGTTTAGTGTTTATGTGTTATCTCTTTCTAGTAATGCATGTATATAAGATGTAGATGGTCAAAAAGATGCAATAGTTAGTCAAGGAACATGGTATGGCCTTTAGGGATGGTCCTTGGTCAAGTAAGCTAGGTATGGAGCATCATTAAAGGAGTAAGGTGTTCATTTGACCAAGTTGCAAGTATTATGTCAATTTTTATGTATATCTTTGTACATGTTGTATGAATTTCGGCAAAACAAAGATATATATGATATATTTATGTAACTTTTATGTATTGGGTATAAAAGTGGGTATTTGTTGAAGCGTAGAAAAGTTTTCGTGGTTCCGGGAGTGCCTAAACGCAATTTATCGCGAAACGTATACACTTAACGTATCCGATAAAAATAAAATGAACAAAGTTAATAATTATTCTCAAAATAATTATATAACCCTTGATTGATGTAAACATTTAATTGTTTGGTGCCCGTTTACATTGAACGCTAATTTTTGGCGTACGCGATTTAACTTAACGTTTACAATTTTAAGCAAACACGTACAATAATAAAAATAAATAGCACATTTATTGACGTCGTCAAAGACTTGAAAACACAGGGTGTTATAGACTTCCCCCGTTAAACGAGCCTTGTCCTCAAGGCTAATAGTATTTCTATTAAGATGCGTCCTGCATTTCGTGGTCTGGTTTCCTCCAATTGTGACGGTCTGGTCCGGATGACCGTCATGAATTATCACCTTTTCTAGAGGTTTGCTCTCGTTCGGTGCCTTTGGGAGCTCATCTTTTTCCCTTTCTTTTTTGTCTCGGTTGACTTCTCCATCAAGGTGGAAGGGTGACGATTGTCCGAACTTGGCAGTTTCCTCCTTTTCATTGCTTTGTTCTGGAATTTCTTCTTTTCCCTTTATAGTTGTTTTTTCTGGTTCAGAAGCTTGTATCCGGGGATGGGTGACTCTTCTTTCCGGAATGGGTCCTTGCACTTCTTCCATCATCCGGCATTCCTGAAGGGTTTGTCTCTTAGTTGTCATCGTTGCGATTCCGTTGTCCGTAGGGAACTTTCTCATTGAGTGGATGGTGGAGGCTACCGCTCCTAAGCTTCTCAAGTCGGTCCTTCCTAATATGACATTATAAGGGGAATGACTTTTGACCACTGTGAATTCCATTGTGACCGTTCGAAGCTTTTTTATTTCTCCCATGGTCACATTAAGGTTAATGACCCCCATCGGA
>BQNB010129900.1:0-19035 GCA_026074375.1 Tanacetum coccineum | reverse complement strand
GATGATAGATTAGCCATGAACATAGTCTGTGCCATGGGAGCCTCATCAACATCAGAATCAAAAGTATCACAGTCATCATCTTGAAACACATTATCCACATTGAGTGCTAAGTCCTAAAGAGGTTGCTCATCCACATCTTCATCAATAGCGGTGTCTTGTCCACTTACAATAAACAATAACTGCTCTTCATTCAATGCTACCCCGTTCTCCTGAGCTTGCATCAGCAACATCTTGTCTTTGATGTATTCGGAGTTCTGTGGATGCTTGGGTTGAGTGCAGTTCCTTGCTATGTGGCCTATACCATTGTAGTTGTAGCATTTGACCTGCTTTGCTTGACCTGGATTAGCATTCCCAACTCTGTTCTGTGCTCCCCCATAACTAGCTGCACCTGCACCCCATGCATTGTTCCCCTGTTCTCTATTCTGTCGACCCTGAACATTCTGAACAACAACCCTGCCGTCTTAAACTGAGGCTTGATTCCTTGGGTTAGATTAAGTTCTGAGTTGATTGTTTGTTTGAGGAAGGTACGTTTTGTATGATTGGGTGAGTAGGGCAAGTGTGTTGGTTAAATTCTCAATTAAGTTGTCCGATGGAGAGAGTCCTGAATCAAGTTGAGTGTTGTCAGCAAAGTGTGGTGTAACATAAGTGGATGGTGGATTTGTAGATGATTGTGACTTGTACTGCTGGTGTGAAACATTGGACATCAAGACGAGAGGATCAACATTTGGTTGAGTGAATCGTTCCAACACCATTTTGTTTTCATTAGCATGTGCCTCATGCTGTTTTAGATACGCATACAGTTGATCATAGTTAGAGTCCCTCAAACCTCTGTTGAGTTTCACTGCTGTTACAAATCTACCCCATTCTGGCAACATGTTATTAACAAACTTAGAATTCAACTGCATTTTGGACATGGTCATCTTGATGTTATGCATGTCGTTGATGAGTTTGGCAAACCGGACATAGTAATCATGAATAGTCTCTCCTTTGTGCTGATGGAAGTGTTCGAAGTCATCATGCAGTTGTGATTCACGGTCTTCTTTTGTTAATTCTGAACCTTCCAGGAGCATCTTCACATTGTCCCATATATCCTTTGCATCAGTGTAATGATTGATAAGAGAGTAGATATCTTTTGGCAACCCTTGAAGTAAGATGTTTGTTGCCCGAATGTCAGCATTCTACCTTTCCTTATCTTCAGGTGACAGGTCAGAATAGACACGAGGTCGTTCAGGACCTAGATGTAAGGCACCTTCAGTACCTTCAGCAAGTGTTTCCCGAAAAGTTCCCATCTGAAAAGGTCCTTCATCAATTGACTTCAAGATGTTTACCCCATTCTCTTTACCCCGACAATACAGTCGAATTCGTTGTTGCCAAGATGCAAAGTCAGTCCTATCAAGCATGGGTGGTCGGGTATCGGAACCGGCACATTGGATGTCTTCCGAAAGATTAGCCATCTTAATTGATTGTGAAATGATTAAGTTGATCGAACAATGATTAGTGATTGTATGTTAAAAGTGGTGATTGATTGTTTGAAATGGTGAATGGTTGTACGGGTTTGTTAGGTAAATCTACAACTCGCTGCAATGTAACTCGCTGGCAGAGACTTGATAACTCGCTGGCAAGAAACAAATTTGACAGAGTTCCTGTTCACAAGTCGCTAGAAAAAATCTTCAATTTAACCTGTAACTCGCTAGACTTAACTCGCTGGAAGAGGATTGTTAACTCGCTAGCAAGAATTGAAATGGACAGGGTTCCTGTTCACAAGTCGCTAGAGAATTGTCTTCAACTCGCTACCTGTAACTCGCTATAACCAACTCGCTACCTGTAACTCGCTAGTTCCAACTCGCTACCTGCAAGAAAAGTTAACTCGCTGCCTAACTCGCTACCTGCACAAGACGACAAGTCGCTGACACAGTACTTTCTGACACACAGTGTACTATTCTTACAACTCGCCAGTACAGTAACTTAACTCGCTACGAAGATCTTCAAACAGTGACCTAACTCGCTAGATTGAAAATTTTGGTTTTTCACCTAAAAACACCTAAAAATCACCCTTTTGAACGTTTTTGCCTGGTTTCTTCTGCACAACTTGGTACTAGAAGGCTATAGCAACTATAAAAACATGAACTTTAACATCACAAACGTCAAGATCAAAGAAAACCAAGAACAAGACTATAAACCTTCAAAAACCAAACTTTTGATCTAAACTAACCAAGAAAACGCACACACAATCTAGCTAATCATCCCATGTGCTCTGATACCAATTGTAGGATATTGGAAATCATAACACAATCGAATGACTAGTGGATTAGCCAAGTTCTAGAGAGAGAAAGTGAGAGAGAACTTTCTAGTGAGAGAAAATGAACTTGTATAAATGAAATGACTAACCCACCTCTTCCATGGCATGGAAGAGGCTTTTATAGTAACAACTAAAACCGGCCTAAGGCCTTGGTAAAGGGCTAACACGTTGGGTTTAATACCCGGCCCATTACCGAACATTATACATTAACTACTTAACTACGAGCAACAATAAACGGTAAAATACACGGGGTGACCGAGTCTTTTTCTAATATCTAACAATCTCCCCCTAAGGGAGGTCACCCCAGAAAATACTAATTTAAGCTCAGCAATCTTGATCTTGTGTTCAGCTCGTAGTCTTTGATTCTTCATGCATGAATTTCTTTGTACATAATGTAGTGATCTTCGAGCTTAGTTCCATTGACTTGTGTGATCTTTGAGCTTTCTTTGAGATCATCAGCCACAGTAAATCTCTTAATCATCCTTGTTGTGGTATTGCCTCCATGTAATGTTGTGACCTTCGGACCGGCATGCTCACACTTTTATGGATCATGATAGCACACATCAGAGTTGCGGAAGCTGTGTTGTAGGTCTTTCGGTTAACATGATGTCTTTGATTAGGAACATTAAGTGTGAGCATGGGGTTGTGAATTGACATGTCTCTCACATTCGGACAATGATGTTTCATCTTTCAAATTAAATTCATTGATATGTTGAGGGTTTATAATCGGTTCAGTTAATAAATCTGATTTAGACGTTTGAGAATCATTGTAAACAATGGCTGGAAATTCATTCTCAAAATCTTTAAAGAAGTCCAAATCATCAAAATAACTGGCCGTAGGCTCGAGTGATGGAAGCAAAGGCATATTGACTTTATCATTATCATTTTTCAAATCCGTTTTTAAATTGTTGACAGAAATTATTTTGTAAGAAAATGATTTTTTGTCAAAAATTACCGTGCAATCTTCATCGTCGGATTCGTCAAATGATATTCTAAAGTCGATTTCATCGTTAAGAGAACTTACCGTAGGCTCACACGAGAGTGCTGCTTCAGATGTTAACATGTCGTTAAAGACTATAGCTAGGAATTCACTTTCTACAGATCTGAGGTCGTGAACGTCTTCATTATCCCAGATTTTACCATACGTAGCAGTTTCCCGGTTATACACCTTACCACGCCTATGAGTTTTTTCTTCCTCAAGCTTGATACACTCCTCCATAGTAATGTTAGGGTTGTCCATTTTAACCTGTAATAAATTCGCTAGGAAAGTAAACTGTCAAATAGCTTAATACGCCATATTCAGTTAACTAAATACGCCGTATTGATGATAGAGTCGAATACGCTGTATTGGTTTGAAAAAAAAAATTATATGTCGTATCTAATAAATTGAATACGCCGTATTGAGTATTCGACTAAAAAAAATTACAAAGAACTATAATAATGTAGAAACACACAATATGCAAAATATACAATGCAGAAAACAAACACATAAATATGCCAATTAATCTAAACTATACTAAAATAAAAATACTAATAAAAAAGAATTAAACAACTTCACTCCCCAGCAGTGGCGCCAAAAACTTTATGTGTCGTTGTGTGGTGTATATTTTATTAATTCAAGTTTTAAATTTATATTTTGCCGACTCAACCAAAAACAACACTTTAACGGGCAGTGTACCCGATCGGTAGTAGTTTCATGGTAAGTAGGGTGTCGATCACTGAGAGCGAGGTTAAATCTATCAATTTAATTAATATCTTGGTTATCTAATCTATGTTAATTCTATTCTAATCCTATGTTAAACCTATGTCAGTCTAAATCTTAATTCTAATGGGAAAAGGGGGTTTTCAGCCTGAGAGACTGGCACGGTTTGGTTGGTGACTACAATCAATTCAAGACACTGTTACCCACGCAAGCTAATAGACAAAAGATAAAAGAGCGGTCGAACCTTATATAAGAAAATTGTATTAACCATTATTAATCCGATTAGAACGTTGGTTTGTTTATTAAGTGCAATGATTTCTTCTCTCGAGGTGGCATATCATTCTTAAGACTTAGGCGTTACATCATCCTAAGACCTAGACACATTAATTCTGTCACAATTAAAGCATTCGCATAAAGCATCCTTATTTGCTAATTATAATCTATCTTAGGGATTAAAGCAATGGTGATCTTGTTAATGGTGATTTGTTAAACTTGGCTCATAGAGGGACTTTACCCAGTCTTATCGCTTAATGGCAATTTATACACTAGTAGTCCACTTGTCCAACTATCCAATGGAATTAGAATGTTATTTGTTGAATTATCTAGGTTCACCTTCTAGTCAACACGTTCAATAAACCAAGGCAATACCCAATTAACTAGTTAAGCCCGAAGCGTATCCTAGACATAGACTTAGAAAGGACAATACTTGTATAAACTATTATTCTAGATGTATAAATTACTATATGGAGTAGCTATACTAGTACCTCTAGATCCCGCTTGTTTCCACTTTTGCTAGATAGTTGAATGATAGGTCGCATACAAAGCACGTAAACAAGTATAAATTGATAAATTAAACAGAAATCAACGAAAAATCAAGAAATTGATATAAACAAATACCAAACATTCTTGATCTTCATATTTTGGCTCTCTCGCTCACACAGGTCTCGGCTCGAGCTCGCACACGTTCAAACTTCATACTATATACATGAGTAATAATTTAGCCAAGGTAAAACTAACGGTAACATATGATACCTAAAAAACCTTGAACGAATTTACAAAAGTATATGGAATTACACGATGTCTCCTATGGAATTGAATACGTTGCTCGACCTCTTCTGCTCTTTTTCTCTTCTAAAAATTGACTTTTATGTTTAGGTATCGAGAATATGTTTTAGCTACACACTAAAACTCATTTTTGAGTTTATATTTAAAGTATGGAAGTGGTTGGGATTACGGCGTATCCATGTATTGGATACGGCGTATTGTTGGATTTCTTGGAGTAGGGGGACACGTTTGATATCTTCCAGAATATTATATTGATTCCATATCTTGAATACGACGTATTGAGTCCTCTAGATACGGCCGTTTGCATCTTCATTCCTTTTTGTGGTCTTTGGTGAGTGAAGGCACGGATACGCGTTTCTTCCCCCCCCAACCCCCCCCCCCCCCTGATGGATACGGCGTATTGGTCTTCAGAACAATAATCTTCAAAATATCTTCATTGAAGCTCCATAATGTGCGCCTTTTGCTAAATTTCACCAATTACTCCATAATTACTCCAATTCTCAAATATAAACGATTAAGTAACAATTCTTTGCAATAACTATACAAAATGGGTTAATAACATAGGATAAATGATGCTATAAAATAGACGTTATTTGATGTCATCAGTCGAACTAATTGTTGATGATAAGGGTGATATGGAAAAACATGATTTGAATACGTAGTGTGTTTGATTTGTTAAGATGACATATTCTAAGTATGTTCTTAGAATAAAAATAATAATAATAGTAGTAAAATAAAATTTATGACATGAATAAATATAGTGAAAAATGATGTGCACCTAGAAGTAAATGAAAATGATTTCATAAAATGGAAAGTAGGGAAGGATGAGCGGGAACAAAGAGGGAATGTGTTGAGCTAAGGTTGGCAAAGTCGATTTAGAATAATATATCGTTTGCACTAACGATGACAAGAGTGATTGGGTTGCATGTGATCCTAGTGTAACAAGTGCATTGTTGGTTGTCAATGTTGGCGAACAAAGGTATATATGTAAGACGAGGTGGTCGTTCTTTCATTACGCGCGCTCTCTCGCTCTCTCAATAAAATCAAAAGTGAAAGAAAAATAAAATACACAACAATGTGGTGACTCAATAACACTTGAAGATTGAATATCTTCTTTATGTTCTTCACTTGCTAGTAAGTGGAAATAACCTAAAAGACTCAATTAGGGAAAGAAAATAAAAGGATCACTTGTAATGGTTGTTGAGCAGTGTGGAGTAAAGGACAGGGAAGTCTCCCCGACGGCTGTTGTATCATCAACATGGTGAATAGGAACGAAAAGCTGCTCAATGCATGGCTATAGATAAGCAGCTTCTGGAAGGCAAGCAAGGGGTCCATCCAGTAGGAAGCTATCCAGAACCTCATCCATCCCAACATCCTTCTTAGACTTCAATAAACTTACGAAAGGGAAATCTACGTCCTCGAGGGCTTTAACCGCGTCAAAATAGCGTGCTTTGGAAGTCTCCGAGTTGTAAGCATCAACCGCGGAGAGACTTCTTCCAGCAATCCCATGCTCATGACCGGCTTCTAGGCCTTCTTGCATACCAAAATCAACAGCCCGACCCAAAGCATGACCCAGAGTGCCTTGATACTCAGGAGATTTTAAACATTTGAGGAGAGCAAGCTGTATCCCATGAGTCAAGAGCCACCTTCTTCCGGCCAAGGTAGTCAAATAGGTGGGGTATAATTCCCCCTCCAGACGGCCGGAGACATCCATTACATGTGCCTCAAGCTCGGCAACACAGTTGTACAACTCCTGGGCCTGCTGTTCCTACTGAACCTCTATCCTTTCCTTAAACTCCTGAAAACCGGCACGCAGAGAAGAAACCTACAACAACAAGAACATTTAACACAAACACAAATAAGAAAATACATGCGGAATAAAAGGTACCGGCATACCTCAGAGGCGAGCCTATCTCGCTCAGACGCCAAGGAAGTAATTTTGTGTCCGGCCTCGACACAGGTCGCCTTAGCATCGTCCAGGGTAGACGCGAGAGAAGTGGCACGAGAGTTAAGCAGAGAAATGTCATGATCTTTCTGAGTAACAGTAATTTTGAGTGCTGACACCTCCGCGGTTAAAGCAAACTTCTCCTCGGACAATGACGAAACTTGATCACAAAAGCGGATAACCTCTGCGGCTTCCGCCTCCTTCTCTGCCAGTTTGGACTTCAGCTTCAGGATCTCTAAATTTTTCTCCTCCAGCAACCTGCCACGAGCGGCATATTTAACCCTGAGTTTTTCCTTAAGCTCCAGTTCATGCTCCGCGCGTGACCTCACCTCCGCCCTAAGGCACACTTGCCGCGCTGCCCCTACATTAAATTTCGTGTACAGTTGGTCGTAGTCCATACTACGGAGAGTAGAAAAGAAGGCAGGGGGAGCAACGCGATCCACTAAGGTGCGGCAAGAAAAACCATCGTCTAGCAGTGAGTCATTGGTAATGCTCCACCTAGGGACATACCAGCGCTTTGCCTCAGAAGGGTCCAAGGTGGTAGGCGCATAAAAAGAGTCATCAGACCTTTCTGACTCCTCAGGACCGGAAGGACCAGCCAAGTCCGGATTGACATCCGTTGCCAATCCAGTAGTCACAGCAGCCCCGGTGGAAGTTGTGGCAGCAGTCGTAGGGTCTACCGGAATAACCAAAGCACTAGAGCTATAAAGACAAATAAAAATTGATGTTAAGACAAGGTTTGGAAACTCAGTTGACAAAAGGGTGTATATATATCTCTCCACAGTAGTACAGATCCAGAGGTTCATTCGGGCAGAAGAATCCAAAAAACCTTCGCTCTCCTGAGAAGGAGGAGCAACGGAGGGAAAAACAAACTATTCCCGGTTCGGCAAACGAGAACCTGCCGGCCTAATCTGTTCCAGACCGGCAAGAGTTTTGCCACCAGCGCCGGAAGCAAGGGCAGGGTGATATTTCCTCAACCTTTTAGCAGGAAGAACATCGCTCTGCTTCTGCAAACTTCTCTTCTTAGCCTTCTTGGACCGCTCCGTAACAACCTCCTCCTCACCCTGCCTCACCATAGTCGTACCCTCATCCGGGTCCGCTAACTCTAGATAAGCATCCTCTTCAGCAACACCTTCCTGCCCTCCCTCAGTCAGAACAGGGATCTCCGCGGCCGCAGCAAAACTACTACCCCAGCTGCAGGAATCACCAGAGGCATGAAGCAATGTTGGGTACTCTCTAGCAATTTCACCTGATCATCTCCTTTCTGAACCTCCACCGCCCGGACCTTTCGAGGGTCAGCAGTCTTGATAAAATCCAACAAGCCCATATCTGCAAAATAAACATCGGATATAGGGGTGAGCATATGTCCAAGACCGGACCAGACCGAGGACCGAAATGGTCGATATTGCCGGACCGCGGACAGGACCGAAGTGGTACGGTCCGGTCCGGGTCGGTCTTCGATCCGGTCCGGTCCTACACGGCATTATCATCGGGTTTTTGGTCGGACCGGACCGGACCGACCGATTCGAGGACCGAATTGGTCTAAAATACCAGACCGCGGACCGAACCGATATACCTTCGGTCCGGTCCGTTCGGTCCGGTCTTCCGGTCCGGTATGCTCACCCCTAATCGGATAATCAGGTTTTATAATATAAAGGTACCACTACTAAAAGGAAAATAACACCCACCCGTTCTGTCAGGATGCTCAAAATCCGGATAAGAATTTTCATCAAAAGGATAATACGGGCTCAAACCCACAAGGCATAAGAAGCACTCCGGATACCAGCGGAAAGGAGCCTTATGGCTTTCAAGAAGTTTAACGGTTTGCTCTTGACGAGCAGTAAGATGGGGAGCGGAGTCCTTTTCTAGGACACCCCCCGTATATAAAGGAACAGAAATGGGAAATACGCAAGAGTCAACCCAGAAAAAATGGTCCGCCCAATTTTTTATGGAATCCGGGGGTTTTGGAAAACAAGACGAAGCCGAAGTAGAACATTTAGCAAAGGAAAACAACCCATCGCTATACGTACGGGTGTAGAAAGCATGGAACACGGTCACTGAGGGTGAAAGGTCAAGTACACGCATTAGAACCTCAAAATGAGACACCCGGGCCGCGCCAAAAGGTGACAAATGAGAAATATGCACACGGAAGTATTTGAGAACGGCCATAAAAAAAACTGTAAACGGAATCCTATAGCCACAAACATCAAAGAGCCTACTATATACGCCTACTTTGCCGACTGGAAATTGGGTAATGGTTTTATCGCGCTCTGGAGCAGTGGGATAAACCTCAGCCGGAATATAAAAGCTATTACAAAAGCTATCTACCATTTCTTGGGTCATAATAGAATATTTAGCAGCAAAGTTAGCCATTGGGAGGGATGAACGAGGAAAAGTGCAAACCTGAAAATTTGAAGAACCTTAAAAAAGAGGAAAACGAGATGCGGACGTATGATAAAGATGAAAAGCTTGAAGAAATTAACAATGGTGGAAAGCAAAGTTGTGGAAAATGAAACAGTAAAAATAGTAGGGGGTATTTATACCCTCGGTGTATTTATATCTACCCACAGCCAGACGATGACACGCGTAACCTACTCACACGATCAACGGTCAGGGTTCGCTTACGAAACAGTTAATAAAGCTATAAATACATCAAAATCAGTCCGAAGATAAAAGGACAACATCGGTCCATGTCACTTCAACGTCACCAACTTGATAAGGAAGCTTCGCGGAGAAGACACATGACCACGGAAGGCGGCAAATCATTAGCAATGAACCTAAAGTCTAGCACTGATCACCGCACGCGAGACATGGTCCGCAGGCAATATCATACTAGACTGGGCGGACTTGATGACGTATAGTAGGTATACCAAACCTCCGGGCTTGGGTCACACTGCCACTTGGGCTTCTGGGCCCAGCTTAGCAGTCATGGGCCGAAACCAAACCCAATCCTGCACTGGTAACGGCCCAGATACAGCAAAACGGACACGGACCTAACTATAGGCTACTTCCGTCTGCGGAAAACACACGCGTCCGTACATACGATTACTGCGGAACCTTGCCCGATAAGGGACCCACTCCGACCACTGATGAAACAAACGAAATATTAGGAAACCCTAATATTTCACTCGCTTATAAAAGGGACCCTCTAACACAATAAACAGTATGATTTTCTCACTCTACATACACACACTCTCTCTCTACATGTTTACTTACTTTCACGCCGGAGTCTAATCGTCGGGTCCGTCCCCACGGTAAGGCTAACGGTTTTTATTTGATTGTGCAGGAAATCATTTCACCTCTCTTGCTCTAGTACAAGATCTGACACCCAAATTATTCGGAGGCCCGGTTCAACGAAGGATTTGAGCCGTATTCTAAGCTTGACACTTATTTTGTACTAACATATATAATATGCTAATACTGTTTTTGCTATTCTAATTCAGACGTTGTTGGTCAATTGATCCAAAATAAAGACATCACCGTCTTGAACCCAAAGATCTTTTGATGACTTCTTAGAGCGAATGGGAATATTGTCCCCAAGATGTTCTAAATGGGTATATATGCTTTTAGTCAAATATCCTATTATGCAATACATTTAAATTAACACACTTCACATAATGCTTGAACTTGAAATAAAAGATTAATAACAATTAATTAGCAGGTTTGATGAGAAGTCAATATCTACAACAATTTGTAAAGATTTGAACTAAAGGGGTATGAGGTAGTCAGGTACTAAATATGAATTTATCTGTTATTGCTAAATACTATCATTCAATATGAATGTAACACGAATTTTAGCATTCGAGCTAATTTATGTATATTTCAGGTATGGAGAACCAAGATTTTTCTTAGGGCTAGACATATTGCTGAATTAGATGCATGGAGAGTTGAAGTTTCGGCAACAACAGCAAGAAGAATTCAAAATAAATTAGAACATACAAGGACTGCTTTTTAATATACTTAGGTGGTGTTTGATAAAGACTTAAGTGACTTAATATAAAAAAAACTAAAGTAATTAAGTCATGTGAAAACTGTTTGTTTGTGATATAATAGAGCAATATGATTGAAAATATTAAGTAATAAAACTGAGAGTGTCTGCATTAAGTCATCTTTTAATTAAACATGACTTAATAATTTTTTTTAACAAACAAGCCTTTAGTTGTGCTTATAAGTAATGATTATAAGGACTGTAGTCCAAGCGGAAAAGGTTTTTGCTATGGTCTGTGGAAATTCTATAGTAGTTGAACCTGCATACGCCAATTGGATTTATTCATTTGGCATGATTATAATTTGGAAATTCTATACACAGAACTTTGAAAAACACCAAACTCATATAAAAATCGGATTGCTATAGGAGAGCAATTTCAAGTCATTGTGGTGAAAACTAGTCAAGTTGGGGTATATTATATTGACGAAGGGTTTCAAAGGGTACCAACATATACATAATATTAACTAATTATCAAATCACCTATACAAAGAAAGTGTAGGCTAATTGACTTATGTTAAAATCCCAAGATGGATTGACATTTCTGGCATTTAAATTTGGTTTTGGATTCAACCATTATTTAAAGTTTTCGTTTGGTAAGTAGTTTTTTTAACAACTTATATCATGTACAAATTATTGAAAATATTATATACTAATATTGTTTTAGAAAATTCTATTGTGGATGTTATCGACCGAGTAACTCAAAATAAAGATATCACTGTTTTGAACCTAAAAGCTACATACATCGAAGCACAATATAATTATCTAAAAACTGTAAAAAAATAAAAATATACACATAATTTTTATTTTTAACTCATCAAGTCTAACTATGTACAATAAGTTTGTTTTAATCGATAATACTACATAACAAAAAAAATAGAAAAATACCCGTGCGTGCACGGGTATTAAAATTGGTATATAAGATAACAAATAGATATGTTATTAATTATATTTTGTCTGATTACATAATAAAATTTATATTTATTTATTTTAATACACATGTGGAATCGTAGAGGGGGGGGGGGGGTGAATACGTTTTCATTAAAAACTTAAAACTTTTGTATCAATCAACCAATCAAGTTTGACGTAATATGAAAGGTGTACATAATAGTTCTACTACAATAACTATTCTAAGGAACATCAAACAAAGCATATCACCACAACACAATATATAACACAAACATAGATGCAATGCAAATATAAATATAAAGCGATAAAGGCAAATATAAATGTCAATCGATAAGTAAAAAAAAGCACAAACCGAATACGATGATTTATAGTGGTTCGGCTACGAAGCTCCTCTTCGCCCTACTCCACTCCCTGAGTACTCAACTCGAGAGTTACTTTACTAGATTAACAAGCTCCTATTAGGCGGAGAAAACCATACAACGTCGCTTACACTTTAACCGGTACTAAGCTAAATACCGAGTCCTTCTTCGGGTACAACCAAACCCGTTATGTTTTATGGCCCCACATAACAAACCTTGTGTTTTATGGCCTAAACACATAAACTACCTAACATCTAGTTTGTTGTATAATGAATGATACACAAATGTATATAATGATGATATAAGACATAAGTGTCTATTGGATGTAAAAGTTTAATCCAAAACATCAAGATCACTAAGCATGATGTTGTTGATGAAGATGACAAGTCTCTTGGCTTGTTGTGATAGATCTTTATATATTTAATAGTGGTGGATGAGGATGGCAATATCTCTAAGCTTGCTTGGATGGATGATCATGTAGAAATATGCTTGCAACAAATGAAAGTAAGAAGCATTATGATCAAGGGGTATTGGGGTTTTGATGACATGATTAATTATGTTTTTACATTGTAAAAACTTGATTGCAATGATCCCTAAATGTGTGTGAATATATGGGAGAAAGGTTGTGAAAAAAAGATCTTAAAAGATAAGCAAATGGGTGGTATTTATAGAAAACTCAAAACTTGGCCATCAAAGATCCACGGATCTAGTTATGGTGGATCCGTGTATTATGGTGGATCTGTGTGTGTGCAAATTTAAAATATTAGTTGTTATTTTATCTTTTGTGATTAACTAAAAATCTTAACAAAATCTTCTAATTGTACTTAAATAATATCTAAGTACAAGCTTCTTGAAGGATTACGATAAATGGTTAGACATATTTGATTTGGTTAGATTATGGAAGATTTATTACCATAAATGGCTAAACAAGGATAATTACTTTTGTCCTTATTGCCTAATTATTTTATCCTATTATCTAAAATGGTTAGACATATTTTGATCTTCTAAGATTGTTTCCTAATATGGAAGATTGCTTCTAGAAGAAAGATCTTGTGCTAGTTAATTAAGTAATTAAGTTTTGTCCTATTATCTAATGTGATTAATTACTTATCAAGTGTAAGTAAACTTACAAAGGTTTGTGAAAATGATTTAATATAAAATGGGTTTTAATCATTGGGCTAGTTTGTAAAAATGTGTTAATCATTTTCAATGGTTTGTTAAATGGGTTGATCATAATGCAACATAACAAACGTATTCGTACCTTTTGTTGAAGCATGAGTAGACTTGAGACGTCGAGAGGTGTTGATGAATGTATGCGTTGATGAGTTGTGGTCACGAGTAACTTGCGCATTTTACGTTATGTATTACAAGTTACTTGTTTGTCATTATTAAAACCAAAGGACTTGTTTAGTTTTAATATCATAATATTTGCACAAACAATCTCTCCCCTTTTGATGATGACAAATATGTAAACCATAACACATAGTAAAATTTAAAAGTTACTCGTTTACACTTCCTTCTCCCCCTTTTGTCGAAACAAAAAGGTGTGTGCTTTCTCCTCCGATCCTTCTACGTTTACACTTTTCCATCCCTATTGTCGAAAAGGGCGTGTCCTTGGAGTTAAACTTTGTTTCTCCCTAGAAAGGCGAGCTTGCATCATCCCTAGTGAAGTTATACTTTAATCTTCATCATCTAAACATTTCCATGCTATCTACTTTGATACCCTCGAGCTCCCCCTTGCTCATTGCACTCCTATGATTATTGAATACCTATAAATAAGGTTAGCGCGAAACTTGATTCTCCGTTAGAAGAGTATATACAACTAAATGTATATAAGATGCACTCTATAAGTGCTTGACGGAAGCTCCCCCTTGTTTAAGACACCTGAGTTATGGAAGTGTACTACAAAACCAAGTTAGTACACAAGCGTACATATACATAATGACGATGATAGCTATGTATGTAACAAAAATAGGTATATGAGAATAGTGTTTTATCCCAAGGTTTAATAACATGTTTAGGATCAAGTAGCATAACTAATAGATAAAGTGCTAAAAGTTAAAAATCAAGAAATTTTGAATTTTGGCGACTGGTGAGGGACGGATCTATAAAAAATACAGACGGATCCACCACCTTGGATCCGTCAATCCGTGAGACCCTTAAAAATGGGCAGAACCAAACTTTGTAGCCAAAACCCAAAGCACTTAGCATTTAAACACTTAAATCATGAACAATAGCAATTAAGGGTCCTAAAAAGATAACATACCAAGTCATAAAGATGTTAAGCATCATGCAATCATCAAAAAATAATAAACTCACATAGTAAGATAGCAAAAATATAGATCATGATAGCAAAAATACATATAGTAAAAATACATATAGTAAGATACTATCGGGGAGCATGATATGCATGTCTTAGGTATGGGTACTCTAAAGTATGACACTTTTAATAAATGTTGGAACCTAGACACATGCAATTACTATTTAAAAACAACACCCTAAATGATAAGAAAAAAAATCAAGACACATGCTCGATGACTAAGAATCAATTGACATCAAAGTTATCCAACTAATCACACCAACTTTAAAAATGAGAACAAACTTCATTTATTAATTGACACACCATTGTTGTGAGAATGAATTCTTCCAAGTTGTCATTAGGATAAGGAGTACCATCATATTTAGAACGACATGGTCCTTAAGATATCATTATCTACCAAAGATGATGATTTGAATTCGGATAGACTTTCGTCAAGGGATGTATTGAGAGATTTCTAAATCATCACGGGTTCTTTGTTAAGCATTATGTATGCTTTTCATGTGTGGGGTGTTCGAGGAAAAACATCGTCGTAAGACTTTGGGTCGAACTCAATGTTGATGATAAGGATGATTTGTTGAGAAGATATACTCTAAGTGTGTTCTTAGAAGAAAATAATAATAATAGTAAAATAAAAATTATGACATATAAAAGTAAATTGATGTCATTAATATTTTAATGAGTCATGCTAAAATATATATAATAGAAAGAAGTTATATTATGACACGAATAAATGTAGTGAAAAATAATATGCACCTAGATGCAAATAAAAATGATTTCATATCATGGACAGTGGGGAAGGATGAGCGAGAACAAAGAGGGAAGGTGTTGAACTAAGGGTGGAAAAGGCGGTTTAGACTAATATATTGTTTGCACTAACAATGACAAGAGTGATTGGTTTGTATGTGATCCTTATGTAACAAGTGCATTGTTGGTTGTCAATGTTGATGAACAAAGGTGGATATGTGAGACGAGGTAGTAGTTCTTTCATAGTGAAAGAAAAATGAAAGACGCAACAATGTGATGACTTCAATAACACTTGAAGATTGAATATCTTCTTTATGTTCTTCACTTGCTAGTAAGTGAAAAAAACTAAAAAACCTAATTGTGAATAAAAAATTAAAAGGATCACTTTTAATGGTTATTTGAACAAGTGTGAAAAGTTCTTGAGGAGATCATTTCTTTGGTATGGGAGTTTTCAAGTGAGGACCAACATTTATTAGTAAAGGTGATGATGTTCTTCAAGTGAAGATTGTGTAGTTATATGTTTTGAGTATCATGTTTGTGAGGATTAAAGTTTACAGAACTAACTATTACTATCAAGAGTAAGGTATAGTTGTAAGGTTTGAGTGTATGGTTGAAGTGTTTCTTACAAGGTTTGGGTATGTAAAACTAATCATCACTTATTAAGAGTGAAGTCTAGTTATTGGGTTTGTGTATGCTTGACATACAGGTCTTTCACAATCAAGAGTGAAGTGTAGCAATAGGATTTTTGAGTGATGGTTGATGTAAGGGTTAAGGATTCTAGTAATGAGGCTAAAATTAAAAAGAATGATGTGCTCTTGTCAAGAAGAGGTATTGATGGTAGATAGTGATGTTAGGCTAGGAGACTAGAACCAGTTACAGTTTTTGTGACGAGGTGTACTTACGTGGTGGAAAAAAGAAATGAGTGTTCTTATGAGTTGGCTTATAGGGAATAAGAATCACATTTGTGAGTTCTTGATAGTATTTGGTGAAATACTATATATGTAAACGAGTGTGGTTTCCCTCACACTTAATCCGTGCTCATCCGGACATAACGTGACGAATAATAAATATAAATAAAGAATAAAACAAACGGTGACAGAACCGATGAGCTTGACAATGTCAAGACGGATAACGGTTAGCATATGAAGATCTTCAACCGTAAAGTTACGTAGCTCTTATCAAGCATTGCTAATGTTCATAGAACAATCGCATGATGAGGTATGAGGTTATCTTAAAGGTGGTAGCGGAAATGGTGGAGAGAAGATATTAGCCATCTGTATAGTAATAGAGGCGTGATTGAGGTTTTCGTGCAATGAATTAGATATGAAAAATGAGTGGTATAACCGTTTATAGTTAAGGAGTGGATCCCTAAAGATAGTAGATGGTTGATATAGTAACAAGAGAGTAGGAACGAGTTACTATGAGGAGTTTTGATTATTTTACTGTTTACGGCGAGTGACGGAAAGCGTATTTTGTGAAGAAAAGAATCAATAAAATGAATAAGGTAATTATCAAAGTGATCTAAATGAAAACCCTTAGGGATTAAGACGATTATGCATGTGTACTCGATAAATTTTGTTGGGGCTTAAAAGACTTAAAGGATTATTATAGTTACTACTGCTCAGAGTTGAAGATTGAAATATAAGCTAAGTAGTTAGTGCTGCTAGTAGTAATGTTAAGACTGCTAGTACATGTTACTACTGTGAGTATATATTAGTACTGCTAGTACTAATATTACTACTGCTTATGTTTATTAGTACTGCTGGTATAAAAATTTTATGCTGCTGGATTACAACTGCTAGAAGACTTACTACTGTCAAGAGAATAAAGTCGGTTTAATGAGATAAAGATTGTTTGGAGAACAAGAATACTTGTGAAGATAAGTATTGAGATATTTTTGTACAAGATATGTATAATGTATTTGTTTAAGAGATTACGTTTATGTTTAGAAAAGAATATGATATCTTAGGAATGTATTGTAAGCCGACTAGGACTCCTTAGTCTATAAAAGGAGGTCTTAGGGCATTAGTTGGGATATACGTTTTGCATACAAAGTTTTGATAGTTGTCAAGTCGATTTAGAAAAGCTTCAAGGTTGTAAACCCTAGTACTATTGAAGAGTACTCGTATTATTGATCTAATAATATTAGAGCATTTGGTTTTAATCTTTGTTCATTCACAATTACTGTTTTATTCATAATACTTCTAGATATTAAGGTGTAGATTCCGCATACACTTTAGTATACATACAAAGTTTCTACAACAAGTTATTTTGGATTTATCAAAGGTGATTTAACCTTAGACAAGCTAAGGAATCGATCAAGGATTGGGATCAACAAGTGGTATCAGAGCTTTTCTTTAAGAAACTTTGATCTAGAAGTCATTGAATTTGAATCTGCACAGAGTGGTTCTACTGCTAAACTACCCATACTCAAACTTGGTGAGTATGAGATGTGGGTGATAAGAATCAAGCAATACTTCCAGGTACAAGACTATGCTTTATGAGAGGTCATAGAGAATAGTAACTCATGGGTATCTGTACCACAAACAACACAGGAGAATGGTACTTTTGTTACAAAGATGTCAGTACCTATAACTGCTAAAAAAAGACCAACAAGAAGAATGATGTCAAGGCTAGAGGTTTGCTACTCATGGATCTTCCCAATGAACATCAACTAACATTCAGTCAGTACACTGATGCTAAAACAATGTTTGCTACCATCAAAACACAATTTGGAGGTAATGAAGCAACTAAGAAAACACATAAGACACTTTTAAAGCAACAATATGAAAATTTTAGTGCATCAAGTGCAAAGTCTCTTGACTCTATCTTTAACAGGCTTCAAAAGATTGTTAGTAAGCTTGCAATTTTGGGTGTGGTCATCTCTCAAGAAGACTTGAATTCAAAATTTTTAAGCAGCTTGCCCCCTGAGTGGAATACTCATGTTGTAGTCTGGATGAATAAGGCTGAAATTGAAACAATGAGCATTGATGATTTGTACAAAAACTTCAAAATTGTTGAACAAAAGGTAAAGAAATATGTTGGTGCAAGTAGTAGTGCTCAAAACTTGGCCTTTATGATTGCTCCAAGCATTAGCAGTACTAATGTTAATACTGCTATACCTGCATATGAAGTTAGTACTGCTAGTCCTAATGTTAATATTGCTAGTCCTCAAGTTAGTACTGCTAGCTTTAGTGATAATGCTGTGTATGCTTTGATGGTTGAGAATCCCAATGGTTCTAATCTCCTACAGCATGACTTAGAACAAATTCATGAAGATGATTTGGAAGCAATAGATTTGAAGTGGCAGCTCTCTTTGCTAAGTATGAGGGCAAAAAGGTACTATCAGAGGACAGGTAAGAAAATTTTCATTAATGCTAATGATACTGCTGGGTATGATAAATCTAAGGTAGAGTGTTTCAACTGCCATAGGATGGGATACTTTACCAGGGAGTGTAGAGCACCAAGGAGCAAGGAGGGTCAGTTTAGAAATCAAGACAACACCAGGAAGCAAAGAAACAATGAAGACACATCTTCAAAGGCAATGTTGGCTATAGATGGTGTAGGTTTTGACTGGAGTGACATGGTAGAAGAACAAGTTCAGACAAACATGGCTCTAATGGAGTTTTCAGACTCAAAGGTATACAATGATAAAACTTGCTCTAAAACTTGTCTGAAAAACTATGAAACTCTTAAGAAACAGTGTG
>BQNB010129899.1:0-19035 GCA_026074375.1 Tanacetum coccineum | reverse complement strand
CACGTATATACTTGTGATTACATAAGTATTATACAACCACGTAGGCTAGAAGATCTATCTAGTATCAGATCCTAACAAAAACCAAAGAGAGAAGCCTAGGACTCAAACCTGCGACCTCTCTCTCCACACACCACACACTTTACACTGCTCCCTTGGGTCTTTTTCGTTAAAGGCTCAGGGCAATTAATACTTAACTTTTCTTTGGGCCTTAAGCCCATAAGCCACTTCGCAGCTTAAACAGCTTATTCAAGGGCTTATTCATTTACCTTTTCTCTTGTTCTTATTTTTCTTTTGTATCTGCTAGGTTTTAGGATTTTATTTGAATTTTTCATAATTTTCTAGTAAGTATTTTATTTTTAATCATTTTTCTTAAGTTTTTACTTTCGAAAATTCATAAAAAATAGAAAAAGTTTTAGAAAATTACAAAAAAATAGTTTTTAGATTTATAAAAAATACTTTTAGTTTTACATTAAGAAAAATCACTTCCACCCTTTTTAAATTTTAATTTTCATTTTTGAGCTTTTATTTTTAATTTTAAAAATAGGATTTTAATTTTAAAAATAGTTTAAAATATTTTTCTAAGTTTTTATGTTACGTGGACGCGGTCGTGGACGTGGCCAAAGGCGTGAATTTGGTCGAGGTAATAATCATGGTTTTCAATCTGGGAACACAAGTGGTCACAAAAAAATGGCAAGATAAAGGCAAAATGATCAAAAATGATAGTGTTGAAAAAGCAAAATGTGCCATAGAGAATGGATGTTACTGATGTGGTAGTGTTAATCATCGGGCCCGTACATGTCGCACACCCAAGCATTTGGTGGAACTCTACCAAAGATCCCAAAAGAGCAAAGAAAAAGGGTTTGAAGTTAACTTGGCATACCAAGACGAGAAAAATGATAGCTTTGATATTGACAACTTCTGTAACGACCCAAACCCGCTCCGGAGAGTAGGCCGAAACGTCATAATCATGGTATCATATCAAAGCATAATAAAGGCATAAAGTCATAAATGATAACATAGAACAAGGTGGAAAGCCGGAATCAAACATCGGCTCCCGATTATGAGATCAACATGAATAACGTAAAAGAAGTCTAAAGGACTAAAACATGTGTCCAAGATAGTATAGCACATCAAAGTGTCTGCGATAAAAAGAAAGGAAGCTAAATGGTCACTTCCTAAGCACACACTCTCTCAAGCCCAATCTCCCTCTAGATACCTGCCGTATAAGAAAGAGAAAGAAATACGGCTGAGCATAACGCTCAGTGAACGGATATAATAACAATGTAAGTAATAAGTATGAATCCTGGATAATAAGTATAAAGCAGCGGAAAGATCATGAGTGTCATGAGGAAACCTGGAGAATACATCATGAAGGAATAGGAAATAAACATGTAAAACATGGTAACGTGAAGTCAAAGATGTCATGAGATATCATGGATAGTATAAACATAAATAATAAGGAATGCCCACGAGCTCATATAATCATACATGTCATAATAATAATGTCGTGAATACATGCATATAATAGAGGGGCTGCCTCAACATGTAATAGAGGGGTGACCTCTTATAATAATATGGGTGGAGGGATCAGCTCCAATGTGATGGGATGTAGAGCACACACCAACCAATCACCATGAACGTGTAAACATGTAAACTAGGATGCACCCATACGCCCCTGAATAATAATGGCCAAACATGAAATATAATCTGGTAACATGAAAAGGGACGCCGCGTGAAATCACTCTCAACGCGAAAGAGTCGTGACACAGGTGCCTCATGTGTCACGGTCATGGTACCTCCATGACTAGGTGGTAAGTCATGTAAATCATGGTCATGCGTATATATAGCTCGGGCAATAGAATAAGTCACATACACTGGGGCAATAGTCGAAAAGTCTTGAAATCAAACATGTAAATGATCATGGCAAAAGGACATAAAATGGGGAAGCATAGCATTCTGGGGATGAATCACATGAAAAAAAGAATGTCCTTACAGAAAGGAGGAATATCCGTACCTTAAGTCAGCAAAGAAGCTGAAAAGAGAAGATGAAAGAGAGGAAACTACTCCGCTTCACGTGATCTACTATGTTAAAAGGGACTTGTATAATTACTTGACCAGATTAAGGTATCTTCCATTTTTAGTAATTTTTCTATTTTTAGTAACTTTCTCTTTTAGAAACTTTCTATTAATTAGCATGATTCCTTGATTATACGTTTCATGAATTACATATTCCATGATTAATATGTTTCATGATTAGTATTTCTTGTTATATTTGTACTTTCGCCAAAATAGCAGCTTCTAATTAGAGTAAGTTTTCCCAAATAGACTTTCCTTAATTAACTTCCGCATAAATGATAAACTTTCCTGATTTAATAAGGTTTCCATAATTAAACTCCCAAAAATAGACTTTGCTAAAAATAGCATGTTTTCTATAAATAGCAGGTTTCTATAAAAAAATAGCAAGGGTTTTTATAAAATAGCAGGTATCTATAAATAGCAGTTTCTATACAATAACCGATGTGTTCTATAAATAGCATGTTCTATAGATAAGGCAAGGTATCTCTATACAATCGTAAAGTTTCCATAGAATAGCAGTTCTATAAATTATAGGTTTCTATTTCTGTATTTACAATCCAAATCCTTTGATCTTACATAATTTACGTAATTATCCCCTTATTAGTTATTAAAATAAATTAAACATAAACTTTAATCATCCATTTTTGCAACACAAGCCCTATATATCAAATATGGTATTTTCATATCTTAATACTTAATTACTGATCATACTTGTTACTTTTCATAATTACCACTTATCCCTCAGTTTTAAATACAATTCGAATTATATATAGGATTATAGTTATAATTTACAATCATGTTTAACCATAACAATTATCAAATGACAATTTTATAACCTTATACTTATTTTTCACAGAGATCTCATAACATTACATTAACATGCATCATCAGCCCCAATGTTTCAGAAATTACAAAACCCCCCTTATACTTTTAAAAAAACACAAATCGGGTAACCAAAAAATGTACACAAAGACCTCTAAGTAAATTTTCCCACATAATAATTACATAATTTTTCTACAGTTTCATTAGCATGTATAGGGACCTGGAGAAAATATAAAAACCTAACCTCTAATTCGTTTTCCAATTTATTTCTTCATTCTCTAAATTCTTTCATAAGTTCAAAATCGGCAAGATAGAAATTCACAATAATATCTAACATCTTTTATACAATTTTTCTAACAAATTATCTGGTCATACATGTATATATACAAGTCTTGAAAAATTCTATAAAAATCGAAAGTATAAATTTAGTTTAGGAGTGCCGAAGTTCACAAATTCTTGCAATTATTTAGGGTTTTCTAGACTCATATTTAAGCTTAATAAATCAAAATATACGTGCATTGTAATTCTTTTTTTCTCATAACAGATCAGATGTATTAGATGTAAAATGAGTTATAAAAATACCTTGAATAATTATGGATTGATTATATGATTATTGAGTTCGGCTAGGTATTTCCGAATGTCAAGAAGAACAACATAAAATTCGAGGATCAAGCTTCAAACCAAGAAACATATAATTTTCTAGCTCCCTTAGTACTCCCAATAACCCATCAAAAATCAGTTCCTTTGCCTTGAAAAAATTATGAGGCATGCACTTTGAAGTTGTTTAAGGTTTTGGACTATAGGTTTTAAGATATTTTACAAAATGAAAAATTGTAAATAAAAAGGATATATAACAGAAGGTGCCCGGATTTTGGGGTATTTCAAGGGGGATAAAATCAGATTAATCATTCTAAAAAAATATTTATAATTTTCCCTATTTTTATTTTATATTTAATGTATAATATAAAGTAATAATTAACTTATAAATAATTTCGGCAAAAAAGCATAAAATATTAAGAATATATATTTTTCTTGCATAATATAAAAGATATATTTTAATCTATATAAATTTTATACTTGATCACAATGATGTACTTTATGATTTATAACAACTTGAATGAAATTTTATCATGCTTTTATTAAATATTCCTGACATTAGGGCTTTTGGTAATTTGCACTTGGTTCTGATTTTAGGGTTTTACAACTTCTTCCCCTCGTAAAAGAATAATTCGTCCTCCGAATTTGAAACAATGTAACACTGAAAAATTGAACATACCAGATCAATGGAAAAAAATAGGATAAGAAGTCCGTATAGACTCCCTCGGTCTCCAATTGGCTTCCCGCTCGGATGATACCTCCAAATGGATTTTGACAAAAGGGATCGCGCCTTGTTCCTCATAGACTTCTGTCCTGACGTCTAGAATAGACTCAGGCTCTTCTCGTGTAAGAATAAATCCTCACGGATCTGATTCGAACATGGAAAGAGAGATAACTGTGAAGAGGTATGATACTTGTAACCTCTGAGAAATGATACAAGAAACACATTATTGTGGTTATAAGATAGCTGAGGAGGTAACCCAACAGACAGGAAACCTCACAACAGCGATCAAAGAATCTCAAACGTCCTGTGAAACAAGGACTAAGCTGCCCCTTGAAACCAAACTCTGACTCCACGTGTAGGGTGATACTTTCAAGAAACATGTTCACATATAGCCGTCAGGAATCTTCTAACGCTCTGCGATGTCTTTCGGCGTAACTCTTCGACGAGTCGGGCGCTTCCTAATCTTTTCCCTGGCGACGGCGACCTTCTCATTAGACACCTCAATCATCTCCGGTACCCGCAAGAATACGTTCACAAGCCTTGAGATCCCGAAGGAACAAATAGGAGCAACGACATTTCCATACCATACAACAACTTCAAAAGAGCGCATTTAATGCTCGCATGCCAACTGTTTATTGTAGTGCAAACCCACTAGAAATATAGGGTCATCCCAGATTGTCCCAGTCCGAGTGGGGGTCAGAAAGCACATGAACGGAGTAAATAATCCTCACGAGATGTTGTAAGTCGAGGAGCTCAGCCGACTAGGACGAGGGGGCGGGTCGGGTCTTTCGAGGATGAGGGATACTGGTGGTATACTGGACACCAGGGTTTAGCCTGTGATCCCGCTGAGCATGATTCAGGTAGAAGGACGCATTGTAGCAAACTAAGACTAGTTGACACGGAGTTGACAGTGTTGAGACATAGAGCAACACAGCTCTGACCGACTCACGTTGTCTAGTCGCCATAGTTAGACAACTCCTTGCGTGTATACATCGATATCTCAATCTTTCTGCATATATGTAGTCACATTTCTAGCCTGCATACTATGTCACACAACTACAGGCGAATCTCATCAGGATACGAAAAATGTGCTCGATTTAGTCAAACGATCTACAACAACCCAGATAGCATCGAGCTTCCTCTGGTCCTTGGTACCCGGTAACAAAAGTCCATGATATTCATCCACTTTCCAAACAGGAATCTCTAACGGTTTGCAATAACGCCATCTCGCACGTTGGTGAGTTCAATTCGTTAACCTGCTGACATAGTAAACGACTTTGACACAAACTGCCACATCGCGTTCATCCACATTCACCAAAAGTGTTGCTTGTGAACGTGATACATCTTCGTCGAACCTGGATGGATTGAAAATGGAGAACTATGTGCCTCAGTCATCAAGGCTTCTCGAAGTGTAGGATCCTCTGGTACGCATAATTTAGTACCCTGCCATAAAATGCCATCGTCATCCAACCCGAAACTCTGGTCTGCTCTGCTCATATTCTGAAATAATTGGCCTGATTTCCCGTCATCACTCTAAGCTGTCTTGATCTATGAAATTAGTTAGGCTCAACCCTCAGACTACCAGAAACCATCTGTCCACGACACATAATTGCGATATCCAAACGCTCACATCACGAATAACTCTCTTCTTCCACGATTTGAGATACAAGCTACATCCCACTTCCTGCTCAAAGCATCAGCCACCACATTTGCTTTACCCGGATGGTACTGAATGTTTGTGTCATAATCCTTCAATAACTCCAACAACGCCTCTGTCTCATATTTAATTCTCGCTGCGTGAAGATATACTTAAGGCTCTTATGATCGGTAAAAATAAACACACGACGTCGGCCATAAAAGATGAATGTCTCCAAATTTTGAGAGCGAATGACAACCGCTGCTACCTCTAGATCTCATGAGTAGATAGTTCACACTGCGTAGGGCTTTAATTGCGTAGTATGCATAGGCAATCACTTTCCCATGGCTGCATTAGTACACAAGCCAAGACCCTTCTAGAAGCATCACTGTAAAATCTGAAATCTCACCAGTAACAGATGGTAAAGAGATAAAGAATAGGCGAGGAAACCAACTGGTTGCTAAGCTCTTCCAAAGCTCTTGTTCTCAGCTCTTCATTCCCATACAAACATCTCACCTTTTCGCACTAAGCTTGGTTCTTAGGGGTAAGGAGCTAAGTCGATGAGAAACCCTCTACGATATCTGGCGGTAATAACCTGCTAGATCCAAAAAAACTTATATCTATCATCACACGTACTTCGTCAAAAACGTCCGTCTTGGGCCATTTGGTGACAGCCTCAACCTTTTGGCCGATCCATAGAGGATTCTTTCTGCTGAAACAATGTGACCCGAGAAATGCCACCGATATACACAATCAAAAATTCGCACTTGGAAACTTGGTCATATAATTTCTCCGTGTCGTAAAATCTATAGAACATGCGGTAGAATGCTCCCGGTTCTTCTTTAGACTTAAGAGGAGACCAGAAATATCATCAATGAACACATACGAACTATCCAAGAATTCATTAAAAACTCGGTTCATCAAGTCCAGAAATAAACTGGAGCATTCGTGAGACCAAAGGCATAACCAAGATTCATAATGAACCATAACGGGTGCGAAAAGTAGTCTTGGAAATGTCCTGCCTTTCACTCGCAACTGATGGTACCAAATCAGTAATCAATCTTGAGAGAAATGTTTAGCGCCCTGAAGCTGATCAAATAAATCATCGATACGTGGAAGGGGACAAACGATTACGAATGAGTGATCTGTTCAATTCAAGTAGTCATACAATAATCTCATGCTACGTCCCTTACTTCTTGACAAACATAACCGGTGCACCCCATGTTCGATACACTCGGCGAAAATAAAAGACCTCTCTTCCAAACATTCCAGTAATTGATACTTCAATTCTTTTAACACCATCGGTGCCATGCGATAAGAGCTGGTAGATAGTCTCAGCTTTCCGG
This sequence comes from Tanacetum coccineum, assembly GCA_026074375.1. NCBI lineage: Eukaryota > Viridiplantae > Streptophyta > Magnoliopsida > Asterales > Asteraceae > Tanacetum > Tanacetum coccineum. Next base: position 11,834 of record BQNB010129899.1, on the reverse strand, counting down.
GCATGAAGCTCAATTTAAACTCAACATCGCAATAGGAGGTATATCTGGAAAGTTCTTCCGGAAATACGTCCTGAAATTCGGAAACAATCGGCTGATCATGAATAGAAGAAACGTCAGAAGTCGTGTCATGAATGGTAGCCAGAAAACCTTCACAGCCATGCGATAGTATTGTAACAGTGCTTTTTAAAGAAGTCGAAATTATCTTCATAAGGTTGTCCCCGTAAGGAACCATGATAAGATAAATTCAGGAGCATGATATCGCTTTGAGAATATAACACGACGGGAATGACAGTCAATCGTAGCACGGTGTGCTGCTAACCAGTCCATACCCAGAATTATGTCAAATTCACACATATCCAAGGGAAGTGCATTAACTGAACGAATCTTGTCATCAAACTGTAGAGGAAGATCTCTATATACATGGGTAATACGTGCGGAGTCTTTCATGGGCGTGGATATACATAATACATGATCAAGTAATATAGGTGTCATAGTAAAACATGAAGCAAACTTGGTAGATATCACAGAATGTGTCGCACCCGTATCAAATAAACAACACTTGGCACTCCGAATATAAATAATTTAACCATGATGTACCTGAAGTAATTGGGCGGCCTGATCTGAGTAAGTGCAAAGACACGGCCTGATGCGTCTGGCTTTCTTGTCAGCATGACCCAGACGAACTATCAACCATGTTGCTACTTGCAGTCCCCGCTGAAAGATGACCAGCCTGGCCACATTTGAAGCAAGTACCAGCAGTAACGACGACACTACTCCTTTGTGTCTACGACCACGATGTTTGCAAAATCAGGGTGAAGTATAACCCACAAGGGTACCAAAAATACCCTGGACCCGCTGTGAACCCGAGTTGGTATATCGGGTAGGGATTGCTGGCCTCTGTTCCATGTTGGATCGCGTCCAGCACCCAGAAATTCTTGTTGGTTGTACACGAGAGTGGTTGATGATTATTGTTCTTACGGTAGTTACCTTACCACCCCGACCTTGGCCCTGCCTTGTCAGACCCTGACGGTTATTTTTCTGTCTGATCTATCACTCTGACCGTAGACTCCTATGACGTAACCCTGCTGACTGTAATGAGGTGATAGACGAGTCCCACTCTTGTGCCTCTTGTCTGAACGTATCGAGTACCTATCATAGTCATACACCCCTCGTCACGAAGGATTTCCAAGTTGCAGTGCAGCATCCGCAACTTAGCAACATCCGCGTAAACTGTTATAAACATGACGATGGTCAAGATTTGACTTATGAAGACCCAACGAAAATTCTTCGCCTGTTCTTCTGCAGTTACCAGCACCTGTTCCAAGGAGAGAACCATCTATGCAGGTCAACCGCTGCATGTACTGACTCAGTACTATTTCACTTTATCCCCTATGGCGATTGAAATGGTACTGGTCCTCTTCAAACGCTCTTGCTCGTCTCGAGTGGAAAAACTAGAAGAAAGAACAAGCTCTTTGAAGACTGCCCAGCAAGGGTAAGGACCCACACATCATCTCCTTGGCCTGCTTATAGGCCTTCCACCAATCTAACGCGTCACCCTCAAAAACTTATACCCACCAATCGTGGTCTTAAAAGCATCATTACAGGTATCCATCACGTCGAAGATCTATCTCCAAATGGGAGATTCCAATTCTCAGCAATCAACAGGGGCTACTGTCCTTCATCGAACGAATGGGGTATTCTTTGCTTATTGAAGCGCTCAAGCAATCGTATGCTAGTGGCGCGGAGGATTACCACCCGAAGCAAAAACCACGCGCGTAGTCTATCGCGAACCAGCTGCGCGAATCTGTATAGCATGGCAATCCACGGCTTGCCATGAAACGCCAAACAGCGATTTCACAATCGGTAAGAGTGTTTCACCAGCTGACATTTCAAAAAGGTTTTAATTATTAAACGGTTAAAAGTCAAAACGCGACGATGAAGTCAAGCGAGAAGATAAACGTCATTCTGAAAGAACCTAATGTCTACCCAATCCTCACAGGTCAAGTTTTAGAGCCTGACCAGGTCGGAAAAGCCAGAGCTTCTGTATACCATAATCTGAATCGACCAGAACCCGCTCCGGAGAGTAGTGGCCGAATACTCATAATCAGGTGTCATATCAAAGCATAATTAACAGTGCCTAAAGTTTCATAAATGAAAACATTAGGGGCAGAGTAGGAAGGCGGAATCAAACTCATCGGCCCCAATTATTATGATTCAACAAGAATAACTAAAAATAAGTCTAAAGGACTAAAACATGTGTCCAAGATAGTAAGTCACATCAAAGTGTCTACGATAGAAAAGAAAGGAAGCTAAATGGGTCACTCCGTAATACACAAAACAACACTCTCTCAAGCCAATCTCCCTCTAGATACCTGACCGTATAAGAAAGAAAAGAAATACGAGCTGAGGCAAACGCTCAGTGAACGGATATAAAAATATTGTAAGTAATAAGTATGAATTCCTGGATAATAAATATAAAAGCGTAGCGGAAAGATCATTATGTCCAGTGAGGAAACCTGGAGAATACAACATGAAGGAATATGAAATAACACATGTAATGACATGGTAACTGAAGTCAAGATGTCATGAGATATCATAGATGATGTATAAACAATTAATAAGGAAGCCACGGAGCTCATATAATCATACATGTCATAATAATAATGTCGAAAAAACATGCATATAATAGAGGGGTACTGGCCTCAACATGTAATAAGGGGTGACCCTCTTATAATTAATATGAGGTGGAGGGATCAGCTCCAATGTGATGTGGTAGTGGTTAGAGCACAACACCAACAATTCACACATGAACGTGTAAACAGTAAACCTGAGGATGCACACCATACGCCCTGAATAATAATTGCCAACATGAAATATAATCTTGTATCATGAAAAGGGACGCCCGCGTGAAATCACTCTCACCGCGAAAGATCAGTGACAACAGGTGCGGTGCTCATTTTTCACGGTCATGGAGACCGTCCATAGACTAGGTGGTAAGTCATGTAAATCAATGGTCATGATACATATATAGCTCGGCCAATAGCATAAGGTCCTTGAAATCAACATGTACAAGGATCATTGGTGCAAAAGAAATAAAAAAAGGGGAAGCATTAGCAGTTCTGGGGATGATCATGTCAAAAGAAAGAATTCCTTAGCTGAAGAGAGACGGAATATCCGTCCCTTGCAGTCCAGCAAAGAAGATGAAAGAGAAGGATGAAAGAGATGGAAACTACTCCTGCTTCACGTGATCTACATGTTAAAGGACTTGTATAAGTTACTTATTCATGATTAAGGTATCTTTCTATTTTTAGTAGTTTTCTATTTTTAGTAACTTTCTATTTTTAGTAACTATCTATAATAATTAAGCATGATTCCTAGATTAGTACGTTCATGATTATACATATTCCATGTTAATTAGTTTCATGATAATTATTCTTGTTTATAATTGGGTACTACTCCAAAAATAGCCAGCGTTCTAATTATATAAGTTTCCAAAATATGACTTTTCCTGATTAACTTCCCATACAAATGATAACTTTTCCGTGATTTAATAAAGTTCCATAATTAAAACTTTCCAAAAATAGACTTTCTAAAAATAGCAGGTTTCTATAAATAGCAGGTTTCTATAAATAGTCAGTTTTATAAATAGAAGAGTTTCTAAGAATAACAATGTTTCTATAAATAGCAGGGTTCTATAAACTAGAATGTTTCTATAAATAGCAGGTTTCTATAAATAGGTAAAGTTCCCATAAATAGCATGTTCTATATTAGTAGGTTTCTATTTTCTGATGTACTATCCAAAATCCTTGATCTTACATAATTACGTAATTATGTTCTTTTTGTAGTAAATTAATTTAATTAAAACATAATCATTATATTATCCATTTTTTGCAACACAAGCCCTTATAATATCAATTAGGATATTCATACTTAATACTTTATTACTGATCATTATGTCACCTTGTACTTTTCATAATTTACACTTTTATCCTCAGTTTAAATACAATTCGAATTATATATATATATATAAATTAACATGTTTAAAACCCATAACACATTATCAAATGACAATTTGATACCCTATACTTATTTTTCACAGAATCTACTAACATTACATTAACATGCCATAATCAGACCCCAAAAGTGTTCAGAAATTCCAAAACACCGAAATAACCCCCGTTCTATTTTTTGAGAAACACAAATCGGGTAACCAATAAATGCCACAAAACCTTAATTAGAATTTTCCCCAAAATTCAAATAATTTTTTCTACATTCATATAGTATGTATGGGACCTGGAAAAATATAAAAACCCTAGACCCGTAATTCGTTTATCTAATTTATTGTTCTTCATATTCATTCATAATTCAAAACTCCTCGGCACGAATAGAAATTCCACAATAATTATCTTAAATCTTTATACAATTTTTCTAACACTTTATCTTGTTTCATTAGTACATGATATATACAAAGTCATAAAAACTTATAAAATCGAAAGTATAAAATTTACTTTAAGAGCCGAATACAATTCTTGCAATTATTTAGGTTTAGATCATGGTTAAACTAATAATCAAAATATACGTGCATGGTAATTTTCTCATGAACATATCAGATGTAATATAATAAGTAAAATAACTGAATTTTATAAAAACTACCTTGAATAATATGGGATGAATTTATGAATTATTTATGTTCGGCTAGTATTTCGAATTCAAAAGAACACTCATAAATCGAATCAAGCTTCAACACCAATGAACCATTAATTTTCTTAGCTCCTTTTGTACTTCCCAAGAACCCTATAAAAAATCGTGTCCTTGGCCTTGAAAATTATGGAGCCGCCACTTAATTGATAGGGTTTTGTTAATGTTCTCAAGAATATTTACAAATGAAAATTGTATATAAAAAAAGATATATAAGAAGAAGCGCCGTGATTTTTAGTTGGGTATTCAAGAGGATAAAATCATATAATCTTTCCTAAAAAATATTTTAATAATTTCCCTATTTAGATTTTATATATTCTAATTGTATAATATACAGTAATTAACTATATCATAATTTCAGAGTAAAATGCATAATATAAGGAAAAAAATTATTTCTCTTGCATAAAATAATATATTGTTAATCTATATAAATTTATACTTGTAACATGAGTACTGTTATAATTTATAAACACTTGATTTGAATTTTAATCATAGCTTTTATCTAAATTTTCTTGACATTAATGGGCATTTAGGTGATTTTGTTTGCACTTGTTCTGATTTTAGGGTTTTACAAAGTAACTCTAATAGATAAATAAACATGTATTGGAAAGCAAGACATTTATGAGAAGTTTATCAAGTTTAATGATTACTTGATTATGAAAACACCAAAATTCAGTAATTTCATCAAACCTATATATGTACAAACCCAAAAGAGCAAGACATGGATTGGGAGCCACTTGCATAAACTATAGAAAACATAATTATATTATAATTACATATATATAGTTGAATCGGGCAATTATTAATTAAGCAAACTTCATTAAAAACATAAGGCTTACAACATCTCTCTTTGAACATAAATAACACTTTCAAGCCTTTTTCTTCACACCTACACTCACACTAAAACATGTCTTGTAATCGTAAACATCAACATTTTTTACCTATTCATATGTATATGAGTTGTTATTTTGGGCTATATATGAGTTGTTAATTTGGGATTTGTTTCCATCTCAAACGCATCAATAGAAACAATTGCTGAAACAGGAACGGGTAGTCAAATGTGTCGAACGGGTCAAACATGTAGGAAAAAGAACTTCTTTAATAAATTTATTTTGAGATTAAAAATGTTTTTGCGATAATATTGTCTTTGTAATCACAAGTAACTTGTTTTTATGATTATTTTAAGAAAGGGAACCACAAGTTCATGCAGGTCAACCCAACCCCTTTATGACAGGTACTAACAATACTCATTTTCACCTAAACATGTCTTGACCCATTACCCAGCTTGCCAAACTAACACAACTTGCCACCTCTAAAGAATAAGAGGACCAAAATGTAATACCAATGGGCACCACGTTTTGCTGACCTTAGGACAAACATAGATGTAATGAACATCCATGTTCTCTAGAGGACTACCAACCTTCAGGCTTCTATCACTATTCAATGGCACCGGGTGAGTCAGTTCCCACGTATCTAATTTTGAATTCTCTCCTTTAAGAAGCTTATCTGTATACATAGATACTTTCAGTGAAGATAATGATCCAAAACAAGATTACGTAATTATAAGATTTAAGTATAAAATATAAATTCTAACGCACCTATTACATGAAGCTTTATGTCCCATGAGTGTGACTCTCTTAACAAACGAAGTCGATAAGCTGGGATACCATATGCTATCTACAACATTTTCATAATGTAGTCACTGGCAGGCATCAACTGAAAATCTTCTATACTCGCACCACTACGTAAGACTTAGTAATGAGCTTACCAGGATATACACTCCTTCCTTCTTCAGGACCCTATAGTTTGTCATCAACTGCTTTAATATATCAACATATATCAAAATTAAAAAGGCATGCAAAACATAATAAAAAGTCAAAAGAAATAGATAAAACAGTTTCCATGGCTGGATGGAGTGGTGGTGAGAAACTCACCGTCCACGTCAGCGCCACATCAGCTTTCTCTCTCCAAATAAAACTCACCTTACAACTCACCTTTCAACCGTAATAATAACTCACCTTACCACTAAAACTCACCTTTCATAAAAGTACTCAATTTATATAAAATATACCCCACTAAATACTCACACACACTCACAACCAAATAAAATACATTAATTAAAAAGAGAAGGTAGTAGAGATACATACTATTAAATGAGTGGTTTCAACATTAAATATTTGTAACCACTTTGAGCTATTAAATGAGCGGTTTCAACATTAACTTACCGACCATGATTATGGTAATGTAACCTCTCTGGATTCACGGAAGAGGCTATGAGATTAATTGGATGATTAATGCTAATAACTCCTTTTGACTAGGTTTTACAAACTCTTTTAAATGAGCTATTATTAATACATGCCAGTTAAAAAACGTATACATTATATCTGGTGTGAATTTAAAAATGTGTATGGTGAACATTGACTAATGACTTTATATCTTTCCCAAACAAAAAATGTTTTGGTCCCTTAAAAATGTATATGGATAACTTTTGTCAACTTTAGTAGAGATAGAACATTTAGAATTCAAATCTTAAAATCGCACGGCTTGAAATATCATAAGTAGGCTAAACGTAATGGGACGACCTTTTGCGGTCGGTCGTCCCATGTGGCAATAAAAGGGACCTGGTCACCCTACTACGCCGACCGAAGCAAGACCTGGTCACCCCAACCTTTGCAAAGTTAGGGTCTTCTACACGACCTTACAATCGGAGGAAGATTTCATATTAAAAAAAATTAACTCTTTCTTTTATATTTTTATTATAAAAAAATAAACAATCCCCCATTCACTATAAAATCTCACTTTTTATACCATTTTTAATCACAAAACACATACATTTTATACACTTTCATTATCTTTTTTAAATGGCTTGTTCGATACCACATAGCGACGATGAAATCCAAGCTTTGGTTCAAAAACAAATTGACGAAGATATGGTTCATCAGAAAGCGATTCTGGATTTAGCCTTGCAATTTGATAATGCATGCACAACTAAAGAAGATCTTAGAAAAGCATACGAGAAATGTAATCACATTCCACAAGAGAGCCGTGCTTTGATCGACACTTTCTTAAAAGAAGGTTCTGATAAAGATTACGAGCTAAATCTTTCTATGTACAGAAAGGCGGCAAAACTAGAAAAACAAATGAATGCTAAGTTAGCTTGGATACATGAAAAATACAACCACCGCTCAGAAACCCATATAGGTGGTTCGTCATCACAGACACATGAGATTGGTGATGTATACCTTACTGCGGAAGAGTTACATCAACTACATCTAGATGAAGAAGCCTTAAGAGAAACACTAGAAGAACAAACAATGGATGAAAAGGCACGGGAGGAGAAGATTAGGCAAAAACAAGCTGATGATGATGAATACTTTATGGAATTTGGGGTGATGAGAATTGATTCAGATTACGAGTCATCAGATTAATAAACTAGAAACTATTTTAGTGTAATGTTGTTTTAATTTAATGTTTTAAATAAAGTATTGTATTTTAAATTCCGTTATTATATTTTCAAATTTTGAATTCCAACGGCTAGTTTTTCGTTATAAATACCCCCACCATCTCCTCATTATATCACACAACTTCTTATCCAACTATCCAGATGGATTCCAATTTCACTAACGAAAATGATCCATGGGAATACAGTCTTGATATAGACGATTCTGATCTCCATTTAACACATGTTCTGCGTTCGTCTAGTAGCGCACATGTTGAACCATCTCCATACACCCCAAATCCAGTTACCATAATACCCGGTCCTGCGGGTGTTGTTCAGCTCTCTAATAGCATATGTGTTGAACCATCTTCCTCAACCCCAAACCCAGTTAGGATAATACCCGGTCCTGCGGGTCTTGTTCAGCGAGCCAAGCTGCTTAAAGAAAATGTATTTATTCTTGATCCGGATGGGGCTTTAATGTCGACACAAGAATATATGCAGAAAGTTGTTGAGGATGTGGGTGAGGATGCTGATTTTAACAGTGGGGCGTGGGTTAGCGCCACTAACTATGTGAATGCTTTTGGTGGCACTGTAACTGGATGTTTGGGAGACATCGACAACTTTCTTAAAAAGGGAAAACTTGAACAAGTTGTTGCAATAGTGAAGTCTTGTTCTCCGAATGCTCTTGGAGATTTAAATGTGACTCTGAAAGATCTATCGGGTACAGTACCTGGAACAATACACTACAAAGTCCTTGATGTGGGTAGTTATGAAAAGGATATTACAGTAGGAGCTGCTATGATACTTGCCAATGTCTCAGTTTTTACTCCTAAACCATCAAAGCATTACCTTAACATTACAAAAAGAAATGTGGTTGAGGTTTTTCGTAAGGATACGGTTTCATTAGCTTAACATTATTGTTATTTAATTCCGTAATGTAATTTTCAATTTCGTAATGTAATTTTCAATTCCATAATGTAATTTTCAATTCCGTAATGTAATTTTCAAATTTGAAATCAAACAACTACTATTCCAACGGATACTATTCGAACTATATGTTTTAAAACGTATCTGTGTTGTATTTTTAAATTCCGTCAAGTTCATGTTTTTTATTTCCGTAATTTTTTTCCGTCTTTTCTTCCGTGTATTTTTATTTCCGTATTTTAATTTGTAAAATGTTTAATTATTAATGTAATGTTTAAAAAAAAATTGTTCGGTGTCCTCTGCGGTCACCACTACATGTGTTTGGTCACTGTGTGGTCTAAGAGAGAGAAAGCTGAGTTGGCGCTGACGTGGCGGTGTCCTCTGCGGTCACCACTACATTCAGTCTAAATGATCCTTAAGCCATTGGTTACACGTACCATTCGAGGTTTTAATTCTGGTCAATTTATTTCTTCGATTCGTTGGCTAAACAATTTATTTCTTGCTAATCATTATGTTTCCATGGAAAATACATGCATGTTTGGCCATGGACTTAGCCAACACCTTGTTAATACATGATATTATGATATTATTATGCTGTGTATGCAAAGCCGATGAAAACCATGACCACTTGTGACTTGTTTAGCTTGATATTGCATTTAATTTCAGTTTTGGGTTTTGCCATTGTTTCGACTTCTTTTTGTATGGTTTTAATTTTTGGTGTAGCCATTGTTTGGGCAATTTACAGTAGTTAGATGATAGGATAAATGTATTTAATCATAAAATTATTGTAATCGATGTTTGATTCGAATGGCGCAAAAGTTAAAGGCATAAAGTCAAATTCGGAGCTGTTAGAGTAATCTCCACTAAAAATGGATTTCCCGGAGTTTGATACGGAGTTAGAGGCTGAATTTTAGGGAGTAGGTGCAAAACTCATGGGGCTACAACTTCTTCAACTGGAGCTCAGATTGGGGAAGACTCCTTCTAGGAGTTTCTGGCCCGTCAAGTCAGCTGAAATTTTATGACAGTTTTGGACGTCATATTCATTAAGGGTTTCACTTGTTCAAGATGGTTCTTGGAGCAAGTGGGAGCCCTCCTTGTGGTTGTGTGGTTAACCCTTAGTTGACTTCTTGGTTCTCGTGACGGCTCACGAGACCAAGCATATGTTTTTATCGGTTGAGGCTTTGCATACTTATGGTTGTGTTTGTTTGTTTGCTTTTATATATGTTTGGAATATATATAACTTGCAAATGTTTTTATGAAACTAAAATGCAAACTAATTTTAGAAACTAAATCATTGATTTAGTTTAAAGTTTAAATATGATTTGAAACTAAACATTTATTTTTATATAAATAACTCTAAATAAATGTTATGATTGTTATTTAATTTATGTATTGTTCAAATTAATATTTATTCCACCTAGGTTATATATTAGTCATGAAAATGAACAACTTGACATACATAAATGATATAAAACAAGTATTAGAATTAAGTTAAAAAAATAGATTTTAACTTGTGCTACGAAGGATGAATGCATGCTTCCTTGTACACATTTTTTTGATCATGTATTTATCAAAACTTATACCCGTCACAAATTTAAGTCATGCCGTCTAATTGGTTGAGATCACTTGCAATTACCTTTTGCTCTGCGTGAGACGTAGGTGAATTGTAACCCAAGGTGATTATTCTTTATGCGTGAGACCTAGACATATTATCACATGTTCTTGCATTGGATGACTTAATCGAGTTAAGCAGGTGAGACCTTGGCTCGAGGCAAGGATGAGACTAAACATGCCAACCTAACATTGTTTCTCCGGTTATAAATGTCATGAGTCCCATATAGTCTAAGAATTGCACAGGTTTTACAATTGGTAAATGTCACCTACCTATTGAATCTATCATTGCTAGCAGATCAACTGATGCGATGATAGAACCTCAATGAGGATCTTAGCCTTTTCGTAAAATTAATTGTTTTATATTATAAACAAGGGCAATTAATTTTAAAAGGATAATTATCGAAAATACTAATATGAACTTTGTAACTTCTATTAATGACATTTATGCAACACAAACCGTAAACAAAAGTTTGTTTCTTTTCATTATTAGAGGAAAACAAACTAAGTCTTCTTTCCTTGTAAGAAAAAGACTTATTCCTATTCTTTCTACTTGTATAAGAAAGCTATAATAGGAACACTTGAATTTTCCAACTCAAAGCATACTTACTCGAGAAATCGTTTTGTCTTGTAAAAGTAAAACGGTTAAGTACAGTTGCACATCTTAGTTAGATGACTAGAGAACATGTTTTCTATAGCCACCAAATGATACATCTTGAAGCGTCAAGACATAGTATGAGTTTTAATAATTAGAAATGGAAATTTCAATAAATCGCGAAAGAGAAAAGAAAATTAATAGCATGTTTTCTAGTAGTTTTCCTTAACTCAATATTTCCTAAGATTCTACACACCATTAAAGTAATGTAGAAGGAGGAATTGCATGCAAAACTTTCAAGTTAAGAATGGCATTGATGGCTAGTCCATCATATATAGTAGAACTTGATGCACTTCTTTGAATATCTAAGTACATGTTTACTAGTCCGTGAGGCTCACCTTAGAGATAATGTGTTGATATTCAAAGAGTAGAAAAGCAAATAAATTGCTACTTGCACTTCATTGGTATAGACACACATTCAATGTTGTTGTAACATCCGAGAATTTTCGGATTTTTAGAAGACTAGTTTATCCTTTGACTTTTAGGTCTGGCTTGACTTACAAGAAC
>BQNB010129897.1:0-19035 GCA_026074375.1 Tanacetum coccineum | reverse complement strand
TCCTAGATTCACAACTCCTTTGTAGAAACCCTTTAGCTTTTGGTATGAGTGCGACATTCTATTCATCTTGTCTTGTTCACTTACCTACAGTAATGGTGGGATCTTGTTGCATTTTACATTAGTGATGTGTTTGAACCTTAAATTTGCCCACACCATTTGGTAAGTTACACTATCATCCCCATCGCGGATGGTAATGATTCCATCAAACCTTCTGGCTTCCACATACGAAGCCTTGCAAAAAGGTTCTCCAACTATCACATCTCCCATTCCTTCGTCAAGATAAGGATCCATATCTTCCACAACTGTAAAATCAGTAATAACATAAAAGTTTCCAATAAAAACTGGTTCATTAACAAAGTTTCCTAATTCATTCCTCCCATTGAATTCAATTTTGTCTTTTGTTATCGTGTTATAAAACTTTTTAGACATCACATTAATAGGAAAAATTGGGAGGAAATTAGCGTGTATATACTCAAAACCCATCATTCATGAAAACTTTAAGTTGTAGGCATAGTCGATATGGATTCTCCTATCAAAGTCACAATCACTAGGGTAATCATCCAATCCACCAATGAAATCACACCTAGTTTTGACTATATCTATCATGGGCTCATTAACAACCTCACCTTCCTTAACGGTGGGTTCTAACACATCAACTTGATTTCTTCTAAGCTCTAGTGGCTCATTCAAATCGTTCAATTTAATATAATCTCCATATAATGGGTCAAATGATCTATTTAGAATTAAAGTTTCTCCCATCAGCCTAGCTTCCAAATCGAGGTACATCCTTTCTCTTAAGCTTAACATGTAGACCCTTTTAATTAAACTACTAGCAGGTTTAACACTTTCAAAAATAATTTTCTCATCCCCTATCCTTAAAGTAATCTTTCTTTTAAACACATAAACCTTAGCATGGGCGGTAGACAAAAATGGTATTTCAAGGATCAGTGGCACATTGATATCCTCGGGCATATCTAGAATTATGAAGTCTACAAGGAAAATAAACTTACCAATCCTTACTAGTACATTTCCAGCAATTCCCTTGGGATGTTTCACTGTCCTATCTGCTAATTCAACAGTCAACTTAGTATGAGCTAATTCGCCTAATCCTAGATTAAGGTAGGTCAAGAGAGGCATGACACTTACGCTAGCTCCTAATTCAGCAAGGACTTTTTTAAAACAAACATTATTAATATAGCAGGGTAAAGAGAAACTTCCTGGGTCGTTTTCCTTTTTAGGAAGGGAATCGTCAAGAAGTGTAGCTCTATTTGAATAAGCATCCAAGCATTGTAGTCCATACGATTCTTCTTCTCATCACAATATTAATCATTCAAACGACTTGGAAAAGGAATAGTCGCTTTTCTTGGCTCAAAAATCAGCTTACTGTCCTGTTGGGCAGATACGATGTATTAGGTGGATCCTATATGGCATATTGGGGTCGTATCAGTTTCAACAATAGTTGAGATTGAGTTGACATGATCTCTTGGGTTTGTTTCAGTTGAGCTAGGTAAACTTCCAGATCCTCTTTCTTGCAGAACCTTGCTCATTTGCCCGATTTGAATTTCTAAAGCCTTGATCGAGGCTCCTTGGTTTCTAATAGCAGCTTTCGTGGAAGCTCGAATATCCTTGATCAGGTTGGAGTTTTCTTCATGTCTTTTTGTTGATTCATTCATAAACTTGCTCAGTGATTCTTCCATTGATTGTCTTCGCTCTTGATACGAAGGGTTTGTATTTTTCCTTTGGTAGAATCCTAGAGTTGCTGCTCTATATTGCCCTCCTTGTTGGAAAGGTATACAAAATTGAGTATAATACACTTCTTCAAGGGTTTTTCCTTCTTCTTTATGTGGACAGTCTTTGGTGTAGTGGGGTCCCTTACATAGCTCACATCCCACCTGAGCAACATATACCTTTTCATTAACCTTCTTGATTTCTCTTCCAAGATTATTAAGTTGTGCTTAGATAGCAGCCAATCCATCAAAAGTTTCAGTACTTCTTGTCCTAGATGTTCCATTATGACATTTTTGAGAATATTCAGCCATCTCTTGGATGACTGTTTTTGCATCGACAGCTATCTTAGTTGGTATGGCACCTTTTGAATCAAGAATTTGTCTAGTCGGAACTTCCAATCTATTATAAAACAAGATCACCTCTTGCAAATCCGTTAAGTAGTGTTGAGGGAATTTCATCAATAGTTCTTTGAATCTTTCCTATGATTGGTAAAGGGTTTCATCAGGTTCTTGCTGAAAGTTATTGATCTCCTTCATTTTCTTAGCAGTTCAGGCGGGTGGGGAATACTTGTTTAGAAATTTCATCTTTAGACCTTCCCAAGTTGTAATTGAACCAAATAGTTTGTTCCTTAGCCAACGACTTGTGGCTCCAGTAAGAGACACAAGGAAAGCTCAAAGAATTATTTGGTCTTGAGTTATATTAGGAATATGGAATAAATTGACAATCTCAAGAACTTTTTCAATATGCTCGTTCACATCTTCATGATCCGAACCGTTGAAGGTGTTGTCATGTAGTTCTTTGATATATTGGCCTTTTAGTTCAAAGTGATCTTTGGCATCGAGTGTCTTGAAAAGCTTCCTTGATGAGCGATGTTCTCGTTCTAGATTCTAGAAAGGTGTAAATCGTTCCTTAGTTGAACTCCTTTTCATGCACTACCTGAAATAGAGGATAAACAATCAGTAGGATAGGCTCAGAAGAAAGAAAACACCGAAAATCAAGCACGGAAATTAAGTACGAAGAATATTTTTCTACTGTTATATCAGTTGATCAATACGCCATATCCAACTAAAGTGAATATGTTGTATCAGTCTGCTGAATGAATACGATGTATTGGTTAAGAAAGTTAGATACGCCGTATCCAATTAAAGTGAAAACGCCGCATTGGGTTTTCGACCATAAAAGTGTATGGAAAACAATAAATCAAACAAGACAAAAACAAAAACAAAACAAGCAAATAAACAAGCAAACAATTAAAAACAAATATACAAAATTTAAACTGATCTAAATTACACTAATCCTAGGGGTTAAGTTAATATAAGGTTAAATTAATCTACGGTTAAAACCAAAATATTAAATAAAAATAAAGATTAAACAATTTCACTCCCCGACAGCGACGCCAAAATCCTGATTGTGTCGTCGTGTAGGTTGTTATTTTAGTTATTAAGTTTTACATTTATATTTTGCCGACTTTACCTAAAACAACACTTTAACGGGCAGTGTACCCGATCAGATGTAGTTTCGTTGGTAAGTAGGGTGTTGATCACTAAGACCGACAACGTTAATCTATAGTTCTATTAATATTTTGGTTAACTAAGCTAAGTTAATTTAAACTATGTTAATTCTAATCTATGTTAAACCAATCTAAACCTATGTTAATCCTAATTCTAACGGATAAATGGGTTTTCAGTCTAAGAGACTGGTACAAATTTGTGGTAACTTAGATCAATTTAAAACATAATAACACACGCAAGCAGATTAACAAGAAATAGAAGAGCGGTCTAGCTAAATATAAGAAAACTGTAATAACCATGATTAATCTAATTAAAACGCTAGTTTGTTTATTTAGTGCAATGAGTGCATATCTTGAGGCGGCATATCATTCCAAGATTTAGGCGGTACTTCTTCCTAAAACGTAGACAAGTAGAATTCTGTCATAATTAAATGCATCCGCATAAAGCATCCTATTTGCTGATTATAATCTATCTTAGGAGATTAATAATGGTGATCTTATTAAACCCTAAATCATGGAGACTTTACCCACTTAGTGCTTAATGGCAATTTATATTCTAGTAGTCTACTATCCAAGTCTTTACCAAAGGAATCAATACGTTATTTGTTGATCCCAAGTCACTTGCTAGTCTAACTTGTTCACATAAACCAGTGGTAAAGATAGGGCATTAATTGTAATCCTATTTCTCTAGATATATAAATCACTATATGGAGAGCCATCTTGGCATCCAGCTAACTTGGTCGGTATCGCAAAATCCAGTTGAATGATAGGTCACATACAAAAGCATGTAAAGAAGTATGAATTGATAAACATAAACAAGAAATCAATGATAAATTAAGCAGTCGATATAAACAAACCAAACATTTAAATCTTCAAAATCATGGCTAATACCCAAGGGTATTAGCCTTTAATCATCGTAATCAATACAAGAATAATAATTCAACTAAGGTAAACTAACCGAGTTAAACGAATGATACCAAAAATTAAACGATTACTAAAGTATAGGAGATTACAAGGTGTTTCCTATGGAATTAGTAGCTTTGCTTGACCTCTTATGCTCTTCTTTTCTTTTGAAAATTGACTTTTGTGGTTAGGGTATCAAAAATATGATCAAGCATACCTAAAACTTGTTTGTAGGCCTTATATTTATAATGTCTAGAATCTGGTCGATACGTCGTATTGATTAAAGTCAATACGGCGTATTGGAAGTTTCTTAGAGTCGGGACCACATTCGATATCTTCTAGAATTTTTTATTTCTATATCTTGGATACGACGTATTGAGGTCTTCTGGATACGGCGTATTGAACTTGAATTCTTCATGGTATCTGGTGAAGTGCAGGCACGGATACGCCGTATCTTCCTTGATGGATACAACGTATTGATAGTTAGAACAGTATTCTTCATATTTCTTCATTTAAGCTCTAGAATGCGCGCCTTTTAGCTAATCTTCACAAAGTACTCCATAATTACTACAATTCTCAAATATAAACGATTAAGTATTAATTCTTGCAATAATTATACAAAATGGGTAATTTACATGGGATAAATGATGCTATAAAAGTGACATTTTTTGATGTCATCAGCTGCATATTCTAAAAGTATGACTCTGTCTTTGTATCGTTCAAGCTCGCTGGTTAATGATTCATTCATACTTTTAGACTTTTGATTTACCATGTTACATTTTTCTACTTGAGATTTCATGTGTTCAATTACAGACAACATCATATCATTATTTAATACAGGAGGAGGAACATAGTTATCTTCATCGTTTCTAATAGTAAGCATATAATCAGTGTAGGAGATAACATTGCTGTTACTCGTAAGCTCATCATATGACTCATTATTAGATACAATGTTTTCAATATATCCCAGCTCTTGTATATTAGCATTAAGCATATCAGAATCATGATAAGTGTCATAATGAGGTAACTTAGAGAGTATGTCAGAATCATAACGAGGTTTAATTATGTCATCATTGATGGAACCAACAGGAGAAAAATTCACCATGAAGATTGCATTTGCACTAGCTTCTTCATCACAGTTTGAATCATATGCATCAACGTGGTCTGCCTTGAAATTTGATGTAGCTTGTAATTAGAGATCATCATAGTCATCAGTTTCTTCCAAACTGTCAGCTTAGAAATCCTGTTGTTCATCATTTAATACAACTCCTGCTTCTTGGGCTTGAGCAAGTAGCATCTTTTCCTTAAACCATTCAGAATATTTCACCCATTTCTTTGTAGTACACTGCTTAGCAATATGACCTTCACCGTTGCAATTAGAACATCTGACTACCCTTAGTTGATTTGCCCCTGCATTTCCAACTAGATTGACAACCCTTGCTCCTAAAGCTTGATTCTTTCCAGCATTGCCCACATAACCTTAAGACTGTCTACCTTGAACATTTTGAATTGTAACTTGGCCGTTTTGAATTGTAACTTAAGTTCTTGGATTAGACGAAGTTCATAGTTGGTTATTTTTGGGAGGATATCTTGAGTTATAAGCAGAACGCAAGAAGATCATAGCTTTGTTGAGAATGGATATTGGATCATCTGTTGGAAGAAAGGTAGGTGCGATAAATCTGGTATCAGGTTGAATTGTTGGTGGTTGTTGAACAACTATAGGTGCATAGCTCTGAAGTAGAGGTGACTGAATAAGTTGTTGGGTTATTGGAGTGTTTGACTGGTAGTGTTGATATGGTTGAGGAAAGCATACAACTAATCAAAGTTCACACTGTGAAGATCTCTTGTTTGTTTAGCTGTTGTGACAAACCTACTCCACTCAGGTTGAAGATGATGCACAAACTTCGTGTTGATTTGCATGATTGACATAGACATGGGAATCACTTTCATGCCATTGATCAGTTTAGCATATCTCAGTTAGTACGAGTGGATTGATTCTCTAGGCTCATGTGTGAATTTATCAAATTCATCATATAACATAGACTCACATAAATTGCTTGGTCATCTTTGTGCCTTCCATTAGTTCTTTGATGTGATCCTATATTTCTTTTGCAGTTTGACAGTGGTTGATGAGTGTATAGATGTCAACTAGTAATCCAAGAAGAAGTATATTGACAAATTTGATGTCACTGTCATAACGTAACTTGTCTTGTCCAGCAAGGTCTTCAATTCTTTGAGGATGACGGATGTCGGTAATGCCATCTGTGTCTTTAACAGTGATCTTTGGTTTGAATTGATAGGGACCGTTGTTGATTGAGTCTTTTAACATTTCACCATTCTCTTTTCCTTGGATATAGAGAATAATCCGGGTCTTCCAGCTATCATACATGCCTTTTTCTAGCATCGGGGGACAAGTTTTAGAACCTACAACAATAATGTTTTCTGCCATTGTAGCCATTGTAAATTTGATTGTGTAGACTTCGTATGAATTGATATTTGAGGATCGTTTTGACGAGAAGAAGTGTTGCTTTTGTGAAAGTTTGTTGAAATATTGTATTTAAACACGAACCAAGTCAAAAGATTATAACTTTATGCACATAGTTTATTTAAAAACCTTAAAGTTTAAACCTTTTTAACTTAAAAATCCTAATATTACTTAACCACAAAATTAATTATCCACTAACTTACAAAAATCACCTTTTCATATTTATTACCCATTAAAAACCCTAATTCCACTTTATTAAATTATTAATAAAAACCTTTTCAAAACCTTAAAATCCAAAACACTAATTTAAAAAAAACTAGGGTTTAGTTTTTAATTTAGTGTCGGTCAAGGTTCGGAGGTTCACTGGAGGATTGGTTGGAGTATTATGACCGATCCATGGGTGGATCGGTTGGAAGATGGTGACCGGTTGGTAGGGAGGTGGTTCGGTTGGGCTTGGTGACCAAGAGGGTGGTTTGGTTGGAAGTATACAACCGACCCTAGTGGGTCGGTTGTGGTTGATTCCGGTGATGATTCCGGGTTGTTTCCGGTGATGTTTCTAGCTTAAAGGTTGAATCTTTTTGCAAGAAAACCAAAAAAGTTTGAAACTTAATGCAAAAGTTTAAAACTTTATTCGTAAAAACCACTAAAGACTTCACACTAATCATGAAACACATGAAACAATCAAGACTTTATCATCTGAAATGATTAAAAATCACAACTTTCTTCAAATTTTAAAGCTTTGTCTTCAAGAACTTGTCTTCATAGCCTTCAAGTTATTCAAAGTCTTCAAAAAATGATAACTTTCCTCACAAAAAGTACTTCAAATCATCCCATGGCGATTGATACCAATTGATACAACATCAATATTGCATACAAAATGATTGTCTTGTGCACATTCATGGTTCACATCCCCTATAAGCAACTTTAACATCAATTGTAAACAGTCCCTATAAGCAGATTTAGTAAAGCATTCTAGTTCAGTTGTTCATGAATTACATTAGCGCATAACATGGTGTACTAAAAATAATTATGTTGATCATCAGGAATACGATCCTTTCTTGTAGTGTTCTTTTGATTTGCTCTCGTACCCCCAACAACTGTAACGCTAACAACAACAACAACAACACTGAATCCAGAACAACATTAACCAACATTAACAAAATTAAACAACACTGAATCCTAAATTTTAAAAGACCTTAATTTCCAAAATCAAAAAAAATTAGCCAATATTAACAACATAAAAGTTAAATTCCACATAAATTGACAACCAAAAACTCACAATACAGAACACGAAACATTAATTCAAACGGAAAACCTAGCACAAAGTCAATAATCCTAACTTCTAATAGACATATGTAAACTAACAAAATTAAAAGTAAAAATGCAAAGATGATGCTCTGATGATGCAACTTCCATCCAGGAGGGGGTTTGAAGCTTTGATGATGCAACTTCATCGCTTACCATTTCTTTAACCTAACAAGATTAATAAGAGTGAATATAGTTAAATGAATCTCGTGTGTGTGTTTCTGGATTTTGTCTACCGAAAATGCTTTTATGAGTAGATGCAAATGAGAAAAAAGACTGAGTTGTGAGTTGTGGTTTTATGAGTCGATACACCATTTAATATTATGAGATGAGTGGTTTTGTGAATATTGTGTGGGAAGATGAAGATTAGGGTTAGCTAAATGAATAGTTAAAGAATCTTTTGGTTTCCAGGAACCCTTCATCTTCATTTGGAGGATTATTTGAGGCTCTGCATTCATTTAGTCACTCCCCATTAAATGATGATACTGAATCTTTTATAATATATAGATAGATGCCATGGAAATCCATAATGTAATGGTTTTATTTGGAAAAGAGGTTCAATCAATATTCCAAGCATAACTTAAAATAATAAATAATAAACTAGAAGGGTTTATATTTAAGTTTTTAATAAAAGTACACGCGTACAATACTAGCTACTAAATAACTAAAACAGACTATTCTATTGTTGTTTTATGAGTCATCTTCTTCCCTCACTTCAAACCTCCATTGAAACAATTGAGACAAGAGGGTGTGCTTAGTTGGAGAAAAAAATTCTTAGTATTATGTTTTTAGATTTGTAAAAAAAAGGAGGGGATTTGATTTTTCACAAAACATAAAAAACGCGTTCATATGATATTGTTTTCTATTCTCAAGAAAACAAGAGGGGTTACAAAAAAAAGAAAAACAAAAAAATGTTTTTTTGTAGTTTCCCTTGTTAAGTTGGGAAATGGATGTTTTGTGTTTTGTAGAGAATTTTGTTGGAAAACACTAATTTAAACGCGATTCTTGTTTTCTTTGTTTTTCACAAAACATTTTGTGGAAAACAAGGGTGTTTTCTCCTAACTAAACGCAACCTAAATTGCTTAGTAAATTGTTTCTTGTCTTTCTTTCTTCTGACCTTGTCATACGGTAAATCCGCCATTATTAGGGGAGGCCGAGCACCCTCTAGTCCACTCCCCCCACTGGCTCCGTCGTTGACCCTACTATTTTAACAGTATTAATTTTAACAGTGAAATTGCATATATATTATTTAAAAACCTCAAAATTACATATTGATCTAACTCGAATTCGCAAATGTATATATAAGGGTGTGTTTGTTTCATTAAAATGTTTTGGGTTTGAATCTGACTATCACATTCTACTGGTAAGAGATGACTATAAAGTCTAAAATAACAATGTTTATTTTTTTATAATTGTCTGAATAGTTTTAATTGTTCATTTTTTTAAGTATATAGTAAACTATAACAATACGATTAATAAGTAGCTTGAATGTTCTTTTTATGATTTATATTTGAAAAAAAAATCAATCTTGAAATTTTATGTCAACAAACGTGCTACGGTTATCATTTCAATTACTCGAATTTACGAAAACTAGTTCAGTTTCTAATCCAACGTTATTGAAAAAAATCATATAACATTCCAGCCCATAAAACAAATCTTACACAACATTTGGATCAAAATTCATACAACCTAAACTAATTTGGCCCACCTACAAACACACTAACCTAAACTAACCGGGCCAAGTTACCTAATCTATCTCTAAACCTAAGACATGTAAGGTACTCCTTCCTAATCTTTCTCATTCTAAAACATGCCCCCACATGCAGTCAGCCACTATGTATTTTTCACCTTTAGATTATACGCATAAACAAAATACTTCATAGCTTTTTCAACATAAATTCACGTGCCAATTCTTTATAATTTGTATATGGGTTTCTTTTAAATGATTTATATAAGGTCTCGAGTGGGTGTAGTTTTTTTGTTTATCTTTAAAGATCAATGATGAAATTATATAGATATTTAAAGATCCTTTCTTGAAATGATAAAACCTGAGATCCTTATGTATCTTTGTTCTTTTTTGCTTTCTTTTGAAATTGTGACGTTGGATATTTAGGGAAAAGATGCGGTAAGAGATTACCATCACATCTTTCTAGGTAATATGGCTAACCTCTTACCGCGTTTGATCAGGGAATAAAAACAAACAATGTCTGCCTCTTAACACGTCTGACCGGTAAGAGGTTGTTCAGACCTTTTTTGCAAAAAAAAAACAAACACACCCTATCTCAGATTCATAATTATACATAAATATCTTTCTTAAACATTATAGAAGTTATATATATATATATATATATATATATATATATTCATATAATTATTTTTACAAATTTAAAAAAGAGTTATAAAGTAGTCATATTACCATCATGCCCTTATATTTATGCATCCTCTTGACTAGTTAGATAATCCACATAAATAACCCACTATCGATTTTAAGTGTTTTTTGTTAGATAGGTGTATATAGTTTAAATTTATTAATGTTTTTATTGAATCCACATACTTGTTGTGCAAAAACCCATCTACAATATGTAAGATCAAAGTTGTAATTGGGGTTCGAAATCATAGAACGATTAACAAACTTTAGCCATGGCGGTGTCGGTGGTAGTGAAGAGGTTGAAAAAGATATGTGTGTAGGTTAATGTGTGAAAGTGGGTGTGTGTGTTTAATGTGTGTTATTAGGGTGTTTGGTCAAAAAATCATAGAAGACAAAAATTCCCATAGATCCAATGAAGTTTTTAACGAGCGCAAAGTTTTGAACCACAAGGGAGTGAAAAACATGACGTTAGTGACTGCGGGCGCGTAACCCTAGATCTAAGGACTGCATCTGCAACCCGCCATAGCCATGGGGACCAACAGTGTAATTTACCATAAAAGTTATATAGTTCGACATTTAATGGTCTTGGTTTTTTTTCCTTCCTTTTCATTTCGAACTTTATTGCCAACTAACCCACGAGGATTATTGCTATACAAATTCAAATTAGGTATATATTCTGTTTGAGTAAGTTGGCGTGACCAATTTAAAGTTTTTTTCACATAATCAAGAACATTTTCATGTTTCTAACTATACTTAGGTAGTGCTCCCATTAAGGCTGTCTTATGTAATTCAATGGCAAATCACAAAAATGAGTCACCCAAATGACACTTTCATTTCCATTTCACAACCATTTTTCATACATTCTCAACTTTCACTTCCATTTCACTTTTGTTTCTTGACCAAATCACAAAAATAGTCACTCAAATGATGCTTTTATCAATAATCTTTACAGAATGTCGCAACATCTAAACTCACCATATTCGTCAAATCCCACTACACTTTTATCCACAATATCTTTGTTACCACCCCAATTTGCTTTGTTTGATAGCAAATATACTATGCCACAATACACACCCAAACAATATGATTTTTACCAATGTAATTTTTTTTAACAACTACTATAAAGAGAATTTCAACAACTTCAACAACAACCACCACAATTCTTTTGACAACAACATACACAACCACAACCACCACCAACACCAAATTATTTTTTTCTTAATATTTTTATTAATTTTGTAAGTTTTTTTAATTTCGTAATGCAATTTTTAATTTTTATTGTAATGAATGAAATAAAATGGAAAAGAAAATAGAATGATGTCTCAAAAGTGGATGTTATGACATGTTATTAAGGAAGATGATTTTGGTGGTTTGAGTTATGTTGATATTAAAGCTAATGTGACATGACGTAACACCAAACAAGTGTGATATGGTGTGTTACCAGACCTGGTGCATCGAGACCATCATAGCATGATAATTGTGTCCAACTATTATAGAAATTTGCATAATCTTTTACGAATTTGTAATTGCATCGTAAGCGACCTAACTTAAAAACTAACTTTAGAAGACCATAATTCTCAAACATTGGTGCCATAAGAAACCCATGGCTATTTATTGAAAGATTGTAATGGCTAATAGGCAACCAAAAACCAAGTTTCGTCATGTGAGATTCTAGATAAATGATATTGGTTTAGTTTGTTTTTTAATTTTTAATTTTAGTTCTTCTTTAGATAAATCATATGAAATCAATGCTTTCTTAACCAAAGAGCTCATGTTTTAATGGTACATTTTGTTATGTGAAAAACTCTCTAACAAAAAAATCCTCTCTTGTTTCAAGGCAATCGTAAAGTGCTAGTTTAATGATGTATGACATATCGTATAAGGTCATCCCCAGACCTTTTAAAAGGTTGATAGTTGTTTAATAACATTAACAATGTTTTCGACATGCGCTTTGCTGTGAAGCGCGGGCTTTTACGTTTGCGGTTTATACGGATTCATGATTCGGTGTAATGTAGCAATACTGAAATAGAAATGCAGCAGTATTGAAATAAAGCTTTACAAGTTTCAAATCATCAAAAGTTTAGTCTAATAGAATATAGCCGAGATTAGATGCATTTGCAAAATAAGATAATCGAATATGAGATAACGCATAAACTCATAAGCCCAATAGTAAGTTCATATAAGCTCATAAGTCTGCTAAATAATATAATCTGAACACATCCTTAAACCTCACTCCTACTATGAAATAAGATATTTCCTAAACACCCTTAAATTTGTCTTCCAATGACGAAGCTGTCATTTCAATCTTCTAGATTTCAGGCATACATTGTCGTTGATTAGCAATCGGCAACATCATCTAATCGTTGTTTGCATTGTTGTTGTTTTTCTTGTTTCTGTTATGCAAGTTGTTCAAGCAGTAATCAATATACCATTCAGTTATAAGTACAAAAAAATCAACATACATAATTTGTTCTGTAGCATATACCTTGTCTCTTCTCCATACCTAAGAAGTGCACATACGACAATCATATTGTCTTCTAAAATCAAACCGCATTTGGACTTTCTTATTCTTGAGAAGCTTATTGATGAGGTATCATTTTATACACTTTTTCGGGGTCATTTAACCCCCCAAATTATGCTAATATGCCTAGATTATGTGCTTCATCATTTGTTTTCAGTTTTTAGCACTTGGATGGCATTTGGAGTAAATACACGTGACTTGGGCTCATTTGGAGAAGAAACGGACAAGACTACGGACCTATACCAAAATCTCTTGAAGAATGATACAAACAGACCATGGAGACGGCGTTGCAAGCATAAAGCGATGTCGTCGTGATCTTTCTAGTGATGGCGTCGAGGACCATTACTTGACACCGTCGCAGCATTTTTCCTATAAATATAAAACCGAATTTAGGGTTTTAAGTGTGTAACTTTATATAACTTTTGGGAGACGAACCCTAATCATTCTAGCAGCTTTTAGGCCTTCTTTAGGGCCTCAAAACCCTATTGTAAGTGACCTTAATCTATGTTTTAATCAAGTAAGATTGTTTATCATTAATCATTCAATATGTCTATTTGTTGTTTGATTGATTTATGTTCTTGCTTTCTTTATAACATGCTAGGCTAAACCCTCATTTGTATTTACTTATGATTGTATGAAACTTATATTGTAGATCCTTTTAATGTTGCTTCTTGTGATGTATGTGCGCGTTAGGCTTTAGAAAACTAGCCATAAGATATTAAATTAGCATAGACGTCTAGGGAAACACAAGTGTGTAGAAAAGATATCATCGGTAACAGTCTTCATACTACCTTACCCCTAATATGGTTGATCCCTCTTAAGATATTTCAATTGCATTTAATATACTCTTAGGGTCCTTGTAATAGTCTTCATACTACCTTACTTTTGCGCTGCCTTAACGGAATATTAAATAGACATCGGGTTCGTGTTATTCGTTCATGACTTAGGAAATACTTACACAAATCATCACAAGTGATACAAAGCAACAAGATTAGGAGAAGCAATCTAAGGAGTAATATATGATTAAGTAAATACATCCTTTTATCATAAAGTTATCACCAGTAGATTAGATTATATTTAGTTTAATTTAGTTAATCAAACCAACCTCTCAAACCAATGATTTTTATGGCTTTCTCTAAAATAAAAATTCTAAAAGAATCTTCTCTCAACCCCGTAAACATCTGTTAGATTTTGTTCGAGCCTTCCCAACCTATTCCCCTAGAGAACGATAACAACCCTCGAGTCTTACCTATACTACTACTACAACGATTAGGTAATGATGACATCAAATAATGTTACCTTTATACCATCATTTATCCAAAATAAATTACCCACTTTTATATAAATATTTCAAGAATTGTTACTTAATTGCTTAAAGTTGTTAATTGTAGTAATTACAAAGTGTTTTGTGAAGACGAGCTAAAAGGCGCACATTTTAGAGCTTAAACGATGATATTTAAAGATTGCTTATTTCTGATTCAATACGCCATATCCAGCAAAGAAGATACAACGTATCAACGCCTCGACTTCACAAGAAAACGCGCATACTCAATTCCAATACGATGCATCCTACTGCCTACAGATGCCATATCCAGCCTGGATAAACAATCATAGATCCTGTAGTAAATATAAAGAAGGAAAGATATATCTAATTGATTATGAATGTAGCGCTTACTCCAAAGAAATTACCCCTATACGCCGCATTGACCTCATTCAATACGGCGTATCCATCAATTTTCAGAGACTATAAATAGAACACTCAAAAACGAGTTTTCAGTGTGCAAAATCATATTCTCTATACCGTACACATAAAAGACGATTTTCTGAAGAGAAGAAGAGCAGCCAAAGGTTAAGCATTAATCACGATTCCATAAAAGACATCGTGTAATTCCTATACTCTTGTAATCATTTAGTTTTAGGTATCATTCGGTAAAACGTTTAGTTTACCTTGGTTATTTGATCACACTTGTATAATTAGAATGGTTATGGCTAATACCCTCGGGTATTAGCCATCTTAATGAAGATTTAATGTTTGTTTTGTTTTAATCCGATTGCTTAATTAATCATTGATTGTTTAATTATGTTTATCACCTAATACTTGTCTACGTGTTTGATTTGCGACCTATCATTCAACTGGGTCTAGTGATACCTAACAAGTAATCTAGATACTGGGATAGCTCTTCATATCGTGTTTTATATTACTAGACTAATAAGATTACAAATAATGTTCTATCTTTGCCATTAAATTATGAGCTTAGTTGGACTGGCAGGTGGCCCGTATGTTTCAACAAGTATTTTCTTAATTAATTGGTAAAGACTTGAACAGTAAACTACCAGTATATAAAATACCGCCAAATAGTAAGTGGGTAAAGTCCTGATGAGCTAGGGTTTAACAAGATCACCATTGCTTTAATCCCTAGATATATTATAATTAAACCTAAAGGATGCTTTATGCGAATACGTTAATTGTGATAGGATTCAACGTGTCTAGGTCTTAGGATGATGTCTCGCCTAAGTCTTAAGAATGATATGCCGCTTCGAGATAAGTAATCATTGCACTAAACAAACAAACCCGCATTTAATTGGGTTTAATATGGCTAGTATAGTTTTCTATCATTTGGCTTGTACCGCTCTTTTATCTTCTGATTATTTTCTTGCATGCTTATTGTGTATTGAATTGATTATTGTCACCATAAAACCTGTGCCAGTCTCTCAGGCTAAAAACCCCCTATTTATCATTAGAAGTAGGTTTAGCATAGATTTAACAAGTAAATAGAATTAATTAGATTAACTAAAATACTGATAGAATATAAGGTTAACGACCTCACTCTTAGTGTTCGACACCCTACTTACCACGAAACTCTACCCAATCAGGTACACTGCCTGTTAAACTGTTGTTTTAGGATAAATTGGCTAAATATAAATTTAAAACTTGGTAATCAATAAATTGACCCTACACGATAGCACATCAAGTTTTTGGCACCGTTGTTGGGGAGAGAAAAAGTTTAACCTTTAATTTTATTAGTATTTCTAACCATTAGCTTAGAATAATTTAATTACCACAATTTAAGTTTGTTTGTATTTAATTTAATTGTTTCTTTAATTGTGTTTAATTTCCTGCATTATTTAATTGTTTCAAAGGTACTCTGCTTTGTAGTCCATTTCCTTGTTTCTGATTTCCAGCCTAGGTTTATCATGGATGACCCAAACATCACTATGGATGAATATATCAGACTTGAAGAAGAAAAAGCTCAAAGACATGGTCGAACGTTTAATTGGCAAACTGCCACATACGGGAAGATTAAATACTGTGAAGATGAGGACGATTGCTTCACAAACTTTGAAACTGAATTCGTACCTATAGTCTTTGATGATACATTAACGTCTGATACAACACTCTCATGTGAATCCACGGTAAGTCCTCTTAACGAAAACAAAGTTGACTTTAGAATATCGTTTGACGAATCCGACGATGACGATTACATGGTAATTTTTGACAAAAATTCATTTTCTTATACTGTCGATGATTTGAAAACGGATTCGAAAAAAGATAATGACAAAATCAATATGCCTTCATCACCAGAGCCTACGATTAGTCATTCTGATGATTTAGACTTCTTTAAAGATTTTGAGAATGAATTCCCAGCCATCACTTATAATGATGATCTAACGTCTAAATTAATTGAATCTTCTGTATGTTTTCAACATATCGAAGAATTTGATTTAAATGATAAAACATCATTGTCTAAATATGATGAAGAAATGTAGAAGTATCAAATCATTTAAAAACTAATTAAGATAGAAAGTTTAGAGAGAGAAAGGAGGGTTGTAGCACTTAGTGAGAGAAAGAAATGAAAATGTAATATTATGAATGACCAAAGGAACAACAAACCCTCTCCAAGGCATGGAGAGGGGTATATATACCATGCATAGGTCCGAGCAACATAAAGATGACTTATGTTGACCCGGTTAGCTTGGTAAGTTTCTAAATTTTACGCTACAAGCTATACTATTACAACTTTGGAAGTGGCTGAATCTTTTCTCAATTCTTAACAATCTCCTCCTAAGGGAGGTCACTCCAATTTACAAAAATTTAAGCTCTATATTCTTTGAATGTCTTCAATCTTTAGCTCGTAGTCTTGTTAACTTGTTCTTTATCTTGTGAATCTTGATGTAGTGATCTTTAGACTTTTAGGCTTTAGCTTGTATCTTTTTCTTGATTTATGTGATCTTTGAGCTTCTTGAGATCATCAACCAAGCATAATCTCTTTTTGCCATCTTGTAATCTTTGCCTTCTTGTGACCTCTGGACCGACATGCTCATACTGTTCCTGATGCTGAAAGCGAGTGTAACCATCTTTCTTGATATTCATTAACTTTAACAATTTGTCAATTTATGGAGGACTTGCGGTATCAGAGTAGGGGAAGTCTTGAAACATGTACTTGAGCTTTCATGATGTTATTACTTATGGCGGTCGAGTATGAGCATGTGGTATTGGCTTTGACTCGTCATCGTGAAACTGCTACCACCATCAAGAAATCTGCATAAATGGGTTAGTGATAAACAATGTATATAGACGAAAGTGGCTTTGTCACTTCGTTGAATACGGTTGTAACAACCACGGTTCCCCTTTAATAAGTATAAATACTGCTTGTGATCAGTTAGAATTCTGAAGAATCTCCTTGATAGGGTTTCGCAACTGCACTAGCTGTTCTTATTACCAGAGCGTCTCAAAGCAGACAACACGATAAGAGTGAACTGGTAAGTTACTATCTTCCTGATTAAGTCGTCAATTCGTGTTCAGCTTTCCTATGTCCAGATACCCTTGTGAGGCTTCCCATGGACATAAGATTGAAAATTGATTTAGAAAATTAGTTGGTGTGTTAAGATGCAAACAGTTTTTATAACACACCAACAGTTTTAAGTTTTTCAAAATTCATCCGTCAATTCATAAGCTGGACCGAATCGATATCCAGTATCACAAGTTCGATCCTTGTAGGATCTCATAAGTCACCTACCAAGAGCTTGTTTGATGTTGGCTCAAGCAGGATTTCCGTCTTGACTGTGAATACTTAAGTATCACTCGGATGTTCTGGCAAAATCACAAGGATAATGCATAGGACTCTTGATATATTTTTTGTTTTCACATTGTGTTAATTAGCAAGCATATTTTGGATAAATGTCCTAATAAGATTTATAGATGATCTCTTTTACGGCTCTAGACTCGATAGTGCACTTTGGTTTTAGTAATCAGAGGCTAGAGCAGACTGCCACCTTTTCAATACGAACTAACTCGGAGTGAGAAAGTCGATAGAAATGCGTGTGATCTCCGTAATAAATGAAAGAAGAGTTTGTTGAGAGACATTGAGTGGCTAGGGAGGGTTGTACTTTGCGTCACTAGGTCTATGATGACTGTCTTCCATACCAGACAACAACTTAGTGTTTCTAATAGTTTATGTATTGACCCGACTTCTGCCTAAGTATATGGAGGGCTTCTTTATTTTTACCATTTATCCTTACAATTCTTTTTCATTCTTCAACCCTTTCAGTGCTTACCGAGACTTCATGACTAGTACCTTATCGGGTTTGTTCCAGTACTAGCTCTATTTCAGCCGGCACTATTCCTTTATTCTCACTTTTAATCCTTTTTTATATCATACCTATAGACTTCTACACTAACTAGTGGAATGTCCCTGGGTAGATCCCTCCGGAGTTCTGGCTGGATCGTGGGAATGAATACCTAATCCTTAGCACCTTATAACTCCAAGTAATTAAAAACATGGTCGGTCTTTTGGTATTATTCTCATCCTTAAAACAATTAAAAATTGCCTCCCTCTACATGTGCATCGATATTCAAAAATGTTTAGCACATGAAGGGTGAAACTTTCACTTAAGTCCTTAAAATCACATCTTTAGCCATATATTTTAATCACATTTTCTCTCCTTATCAAAAATGTCAAATCTCTTGATATTTTGGATATTAATTGATTCAAATAATAATGGTTTCAGGGAAAAAATGTCCAATTATTAACAAACCGTATTAAGAACATTATTAAATGCTCCTCCTCAATTTAGTGAGGGTTATATATATATATATATACATATATACATGTATACATATATACATGTATACATATATACATGTATACATATATACATGTATATATATATATATATATGTATATATATATATACATATATATATATATATATAC
>BQNB010129896.1:0-19035 GCA_026074375.1 Tanacetum coccineum | reverse complement strand
ATCAATCAAACCCTAACAGACCCAAAGCCACAAACCGGGCTTGGGCCTAATTATCCACTAATAGTTGTTACATTGTTTATCTAGCTCCTTTCTAGATTATTTATGAATTTGTTTCCTCCGTAAAAACAAAAGAGCCTGCGTGCATTCCTAAAAAAATTATGAATCTTATTTAAAAAAACTACTCAAATCTGAATTTACATACTCAAATCTTTATCTTGTGATTATTCTGTCGTAATTGAACTATTATCATTCTAGATAATAGATCCACACCTGAATAGCAGTTGTGGATTGTTTGGGTTGATTTGTTTATCCAACATTATTGTTGACGTTTTCGAGTATCATTTTCAGGTGAAGTGAAAGAGGAATAGGTTGGTGATTATGATAACAGACTTAGAAGTATCCCGAGTGGATTTTCATGTGATGTCTTGCTTGTTTATTTTGTTTGGTTTTTTTTAGCATTTGGAAGTTTGGTTTAAGTTTGGATTATGGACCCTTGTGTGGGCTATTGGTTATTGTAAGAGTTTTCAGATTTGATTGTGATTTGGGACATCACTCGAGGTTGGTCGAGGTTGATGGTCTTTGTAACACTTGAAGTTTATGCATTTTAGTTTTCTCTATTTTGTATCTTGTGTTATGATTGACAATTATGTTACATTCCTGAGTTTCCGCCATTGTCGTGGTGTGATAGATTGGTAATCAGAGCCAATGTTATAGAAAACTAGGTGGGTTGGCCTAGACTATAACCTAAGATTCGTCGTTTAGTTGCGTATAGGATCTATGTGGGCGGTGTTCCGCTTTTGCTTGCTTTCGCGTGTTCGCGATTTGGTGCTTTAGTTATGTCACTCATTGAAATGGGTGAGCTCAATATTGAGTATGACTGGGAAACGATACGAATATAAATATGGTGGCTAACGTAGTTATAAGCGTATCACAACTCACTCGTATTTAGTAATTTCGTTTACGCAAATTGATGTTGACACCATAAGGGGGTATTATGTGTATAGTTATATATATAGTATGATATTCTATATATATATTAGTCTTCCCACTTACTTAACATTGCCCATGTTCTCCCTCGTGTGGATAATGCCGCCAAGGATGAGGACCCGAAGTGCTGGCCGACGTGTTGCCGAATCACGAGGAAGGGGAATGGGTGAACGGGTTTGTAGAGGTGAAAAGGGTAGAAGACCTAGGGAAGATAATGATGAGCGTGTTAATGATTTGAATGGTCAAGGAAATGACCAGGGTTTGGGAGCTAATGGGGGCGTAGAGGGAGTTAATGGGAATGTAGAGGGAGTCAATGGGGGTGTAGGAGGAGCACCCGATTTCTCGACGATCATTGCCCAACAATTGCAGAACCTCTTACCCGTCATGCTAGCTCAGGTTGGTAACCAAGGAAATGTTGGAAATCAGAATGGTAATGTGGTTAATGAGAACGTTCAGGAGAATGTTGGGAATGTGTTAGTGAATGGCAACTGGGTAGGTTGTTCATATAAGGAATTCTTAGCTTGTAACTCTAAGGAATATGATGGTAAGGGAGGTGCTGTAGTTCTTACTCGTTGGATTGATTAAATGGAGAACGTGCAAGATATAAGTGGTTGTAGTATTGACCAAAAAGTGAAATACACTGCTGGTTCATTTGTGGGTAAGGCTTTAACGTGGTGGAACTCTAAGATCCGCACGCTAAGCCAGGAAGTTGCTGTTAGTATGTCATGGAATGACTTTAAGTTAATGATGATAGAAGAGTTTTGTCCTAGTCATGAAATGCAAAAGTTGGAAACGGAGTTGTGGAATCACGTCATGGTCGGGGCTGGCCATGCTGCGTATACTGATAGGTTTCATGAGTTGGCTAGGTTAGTTCCACATTTGGTAACTCCAGATAGGGATTGTGGCCGCAACTGATGTGCTGTCGTGTAGGGTCAATTATTTGATTATCAAGTTTTACATTTATATTTAGTCGACAAACCTAAAAAAACACTTTAATGGGCAGTGTACCCGGTCAAGATGGAGTTTCACGGTAAGTAGGGTGTCGAACACCAAGAGTGAAACATTAATCCTATATTCTATCAGTGTTTTAATTAGTTATAATTAGTCTATTTACTGGTTAAACCTATGCTATATATGTTGTCTAATGATATGAGGGGTTTTCAGCCTAAGAGACTGGCACATGTTTGGTGGTGTCAAATATCAATTCAATACACAATAAACACAAAAGAAGAAAATCACAAGATAGAAAAGCGGTACAAGCCAAATGATAGAAAACTGTATTAGCCATATTAAATCCAGTTCAATGTTGGTTTGTTTGTTTTAGTGCAATGATTTACTTATCTCGAAGCGGCATATCATTCTTAAGACTTAGGCGGGACATCATCCTAAGACCTAGACACAATTAATCCTGTCATAATTAATGCGTCCGCATAAAGCATCCTTTAGTTTAATTATAATCTATCTTAAAGAATCAAAGCAGTGGTGATCCTGTTAAAAACCTAGCCCAATGGGACTTTACCCACTTATTGTTTGACGGTGTTTTATATACTGGTAGTCTACTATTCCAATCTTAATCAGTTAATTAAGAGCATGATTGCTAAAACATAAATAGGTCACCTACCGGTCTAACTAAGCTCATAATCAAATAACAAAGACAGAACATTATTTGTGATCCTATTGGTCCAGTAATATGAAACACGATATGGAGAGCTATCATGATATCTAGATTACTTGGTCCGTATCACTGAATCCAGTTAAATGATAGGTCACATATTCAAACACATAAACAAGTATGAGGTGATAAACATAATTAAACAATCAACGATAAATTAAGAAATCGATTTTAAAACAAACCAAACATTGAACTTTCATTAAGATAGCTAATACCTAAGGGTATTAGCCTACAACCATGGTAATTATACAAGCATAATCAAACAATTAAAATCACATGATTAAGAGAGTAAAAATTACACGATGTCTTCTATGGATTCGTGATCAATGCTTGACCTTGGTGACTGATATTCTCTTCTAAAATTCGTCTTTGTAAGTATGGTATAAATAATATGATATTGCACACTGAAAACTCATTTTTGAGTCTTCTATTTATTGTGTCCAAAAAAGACTTGATACGCCATATCCAGCAAGGTCAATACGGCGTATTGGGTTGGATACCTTGGAGTGCGCGCTATGTTCGTAATAAATCTTTGATATCATTCGCAATTTACTTGATTTACTGTATCTTCAAATAGTTATCTTCATGGATACGGCGTATGTAGACCACATGGATACGTTATTCAGGGAATTGGTCAACAGCATTTTCTTGTGGAGTTTGGCACTGAACACAGTGGCACTTTTTTGGATTTGGCGTTTTATGTAGTCAGAAAAGAAATCAGCATTTTTCAAATGTCTTTGTTTTAGCTCCAATTTAGATGCCTTTGCTTGTCTTTACAAAACAATCCTGAATTAACTGTATTTATAAACAGTTAAAAGACAATTAAGCTACACAAATAATGCAAATATTATATATGGTGAGATAAGACATACTTTATCATCCTTCTATGTGTCTCCAAACCCAAACCTGAAGCATGTTCTTGTCAGGAAATATAATCTACCGAGTCATAAGCTTTTCGAAATCCATTAATGTTCATAGCCTTTTTTCGTCTTCTAATTAGCAACACTCTATACGCATTTGCTAAGAATCATAGGGCCATCAAGAGTTTGGCGACCACGAATAAACGCGGGCACAAACATAACTAGAATACAAAGTCACAACTACATTTAGTGAATTATGCACGTCTCTATTTTGATCTAATAACATTTTAAGAAATTTCTTTGACATAGGATATCTATCAAAGTAAGTGGAGATTATATACTTATGATTGAGTTATCAACAAATCAAAACAAAAACGATATATATTTTGAATTTTGGGGACATTTTTATTCTACCAATGTATTCGTGGTGACTTTTTATGATAATGGTTTATCTAGTTTGATAAGTTCTGAAGAAAGTGTAAAGACTACTGTTTTCATGAAAAACAAATCCTTAAAACAAAATAGTGAGTTAAAGCCTATTTGCTAGTGTTGTTTTGAAAACAATAAACAATGTTAAAAAATGCTATTATCAACATCCAAAGTATCCAGGTTTTCCACTAATTTACGTTAATGCAAAGGAAACGTTTTCAAATAAAAATGTTTGCATTGTGTTATAGAATACGGCATATCGGGCAGAACCCGTATACCGTTACCAACTATATGGCTGTTATTTTTAGTGTTAGTTGTTAAAAAAAGTATCTATGAGCATTTCTAATTATTTCCTAAACTCAATGTCTTGACTATAGATTAGTTTTGCAAGGTTTTTCATGATCTTATTTCAAATCATCATGATCTTTTTCTACCAACCAATTTAATCATCTGATATTAAATCACCAACTCAATGATATCATTCTTTTATATCACAAAGAAATCCCCGATTTCATCTTCAATCTTTATAAATTTAACGCATTCATACCGAAACCCTTTTTCATTTTTTAGATCTGATCGATTTGAGATCTGATCGATTTCATATGTGATCGAAAGCTAATAAGTCCTCATCAAACGATTTACCGAAACCTTTTTATCAACGAAACCTTTTTCAACTATGGTGGAAACAATAATCAACCCGGATTGTGAACTATTAGGACATGGATTTTCTGTAACAACAAAATCCATAACACTAAAACATCGAAAAACCCTCTATATAAGGATCTGGAAAAAACACTACGGCAAAATCTTCTATGTTTCCAACATACCTGATTCATTGGATGCTAAAGGTCTTTGGAATACATTGCGAACCAGCGTTTAAAGGGAGGAAAAAGATTCGGCATTATTCGTTTTCTTGGAATCAAGGATGCATCTGATTTTGTCAAATCCTTATCAAATATATGCATTAAGAGTTTTCATCTTTATGTTTCGATTCGCCTGGTTTTTATAGAGGCCATATCAACTAGACCCAACCAATTCAACAAAGCTGTGTATGCAGAAAACTATCCTTAAAACCAAACCTAACCCTAAACTCTTCATCATTCCAGAACTCCAAACACCTCTTCACTTCATTTGTTTTGTTTTCACACCAAACCAAAATCCGGGCTACAACCACACCTTCACAAGCAATCAGTCACTTAGTTATTATTAATGACCACGACCTCATACGTGTTGAGGTTTCATCAATAGTTATTTTGGTGAAATTAAAAGACGTGGACTCTATCAGGAATATGTGCACGATTTGTAAGAATGAAGGTTTTTTGGACTTGAAAATACATCATGTCAGGGGCCTTTGGATTTGGATACAATTCCCTTCATGGTTATCATGTGCTAAGTTTCAAGATAATGCTAGTATGCAATGCCTATACACGTCAATCAAACCAGCTTCACCCTCTTTTAAAGTGGATGAACGCTTCATTTGGGTTGAGATCAATGGTTTGCCTCTTTGGGCTTGGGTTTCAAATGCTTTTAAGAAAGTGGCAGGTATGGTTGGTAAATTTATGTTTTTTGAAGCCGAGAGTTATAATGCAACTCATGTTGTAGGTAGAATTTGTATATCCACGTGATCTCATAAATTCGTTTCAGAAAAAGTCCATGTCGAAGTACATAGGGAGATCTTTGAGGTTCACGTGCATGAACTTGGTACTTGGAGTATTAATATTACAGATGACTCGATTGATACTTCTTCCCATATTAATATGAATGAGATAGAGAAGGTTGTGGATTCTGTTAAAGAAAATTCATTGAATGACTTGAATGATCTGAATAAAAACTTGAATGAAATGGCTCATGGTATTAACAAAGATAAAGAAGTTCAAATGGACAACCTAAATGCCACCACTATAGAGCAAACAAAAGTCTTTACGAAAAAGAAAGACCACAATGATTATAACTTGCCTAATGTTGGTGAATCATCAGATCCAAGTCAACCACCTAGTTTTGAACAAATGAAAAAGAGTTGTTCCAATCCAAGTAAGTGTTCAACATCTTTTTCTAGGCATCATAAGAAGGACATCAAAGGAGTGTCGCTTATTCACGAATTAAATAGAATTATTAAAGTTGGAACCACTATTGGCTTCGATGTTAGAGGATGTAAGAAATCCCTCAACCGAATGATTAATGGCATTGTTGTACACATTGTGGATAAATGAATATCCTCTCTATAAATAGTTGTACGAAGAAAAGGCGAAAACGTGTTTGGATCAAGGAGATGTATTTCAAGCATAACGTTCATTTCTTAGGTGTTTAAGAATCTAAAATGACCCGTTTAGAATTATTTCATCTAAAGAACATGTGGGGAAATTTCAATTTTGATTACGCATGTAGCATGGTTCAAGGTAGGTCAGGCGGTTTGATCTCTATGTAGGATCCGAATACTTTTATAAAGGAAGCCATTTGGTGTGACGAGTCCTATATTATTATGAAGGGTAAATGGAAAAACATAGTCAATGATTGTTTTATGATAAACATCTACGGCCCTCAAGACTCTTCAGCCAAGTCTTCCCTTTAGAATATAATTGCGGATTTTATGCACCATCATAAAGGAAAATTCATCTTATTTGGTGATATGAATGTTGTTCGCAACGAAAATGAAAGATTTGGTTCCATCTTTTCTCAAATGAAGGATTTGGAGGGAGGGGGGGGGTGAGGGGGTGGGTGGGGGGCATGGAAGGGGGGGGGTTGATCACTTTACTCTTTTATTGATCTTACAGGTTTAATTGGATCTTCCTATTACGAGGGTCGCTTTAGTACACTTCGGTTTAATAAGGCAGGGACTAAAACTTTGTAAAACTGGATCGCTTCTTAATTTGTGAAGTCCTAGAGATTCTGCCCGATATCCGTATCACTGCTCTTGATCGCTTATGGTCAGATCACACTCCTATCCTTTTTCATATTTTGAAATGTGATATTGTTTTCTATTCCCTCTTCAAGCATTATCTTTGTTGTGGTGAGTTGTGTGTTTTCGCATACAATATATAAAAAAGCAGATGGTCATTTTTGGGAGAATCATAATAATGATGAAAGAATTCTTAAGTCTCATGAAAAATTTTGGTCTCTCAAAGCATCTATCAAACAATGGTATGTCAATATTAACAACTTAGATCGCAACAGTAAACATGATGCTATGTCAAATGTCAAATTGATAGAAAAAAGAATTAATGATGGTATTGCAACTCCTTCTGATCTTGATACGCGTATGCATCTTTTTCAAGAAATTGACAAAATCAACAACTTTGATGTTCTGAATTTAAATTCAAATAGCGCTTACATAAAATAGGACATTGAAGGCGATGAGAACTTAAAGTTTTTTCATGGGCTGATAAATCTAAAGAGGAGATATCAATCGATTATGGGTATTATGCATGATGGTGTTTGGATCACGAATCTGGTCCATATTAAGGAACCATTCCTTAATTTCTTCAAAGACAAATTTTTTATGCAACCAATAAAATTTATGCGCAGATCGTATGCGTATTGATTTATGTATGCTTAGGTTTTGGCCCATATCGATCTCTCTCGGCGGTAACACTCACTGGAATAGCCTTTTGGACGATAACTAAATTGTCTATTTTTTAAAGTATACATCGTTAGGGTAGATTAGGTTTTTGTCTACACAAAAGGATCAAAATTTTTTAGGGTTTTATTAAAATAACGGTTGTTTTTTTTGGTTAGTCAATTAATTCTCATCATTAAAATAGGGATTTCGAAAAGTTGATTTATGATTCGAAATTTCTTCAATTATGTATTTGGGTGCTAGGGTTTTGATTCATTGTTAATTGATATATACAAACCTACCGGTTTTTTAAGCTACTTACTTTATTTAATCCATATGATTAATGATGGTTAATCTGGCTGTGTTACGGATCTTTGAGTTCTACTGATGCTGCTGACGCGGCCCAAGGATTAGATCCGTAAGTGGTATCCTAGATACCCATGATGACGATTACCGTAGTTGTGTTCCGATTATGCCCCCCCGCCACCCCTCTCTACTGACGGTGGCTTCCTCATTCGTCTTATCCGCTTTGTTAAATAACAATGAAGTATACTAATAACAATAAAATACAAATGAGGAATCTACCGTCAGTTAAGAGGGGTGGCGTCATTGGTATCAAGATTTTAAAATAGAAGGAATAAAAATGTGATTGGATATATATATATATATATATATATATATATATATATATATATATATATATATATATATATATATTTATAGAGAGAGAGAGAAAGAGAGAGAGCTCACAGAACATTATAAACGTACCCGACAACCACCCTCCCACAACAACTAGTCATCAGGTTTTGCACTACAAAATTTTTAATACGAGTATAAAAGAAAAAAAGGACTTAAATGTACGATTTCATTAAAACTAATAAATAAATTAAGAACGTACCTCTTATTTAGATCTCCTACGATCTTTCATACCAAAAAATCGATTACATATATTCATATGTAACTATAAAAAACTAAAAACTATTAACCTTTTAAAAAAAATAAAGCAATGAATATTACTACCGGTTTCATTGTGTTCTGTACGATGTCAGATCATTCACTACATGTTTAATTGTGATCTGACGTCAAAGAGGGGAGGGTGAGGCGTGTGGGACGAATGAATGACGATTCGTATTGTGTTATTGATACGACCCTTGCGGATAGTATCAAGATAGGCCGCCACTTTTAGCATGTGCGAGCGCCTTAAGAAAATAAAGAACAAGAATAGATAATTGATCTTTTATCTTTTACTTGATTGATTGATTATAAAATATAAGAGTACAAAGAGTATTCATAAAATAAAGTAGAGTAAAACCCTAATAGATAAATGGGTCATGGGCCTATTATGGCTATTATGACTTTTGACCTTTGACTTTGACTTTTGACTTACCTACAATATAAACATTGACTTTTGACATTTCCTAATATGACTCAACACTTATCCTAAACATAATAAACTACGATAGTTATCCTAAACTAAGAGCATAACATTTTTCTTTTTTTTCTAACTAAATAAAGGATTATGTATAATTGGCTTTATTTAGTTAATTAAATCTTTAATTTTATTTTGGATAATGGGCTTTAGTAATATTATGAAAAACTAAAATTTTAACATATTTGACTATAATTAAATAAAACAAGTATTTATGTAACACATACTTTTGGGACCGGATTCATTTTGAAAAAATAGAGATTTTTAGCAAAAATATACACTATGCGACAAATTCCATCAACGACGAAATCACGAGATAGCCCATTGTCAATATCATGAGATAGCCCATTGTCCAAAAGTGATGTACAAAATCATGAGCTATCTCATGATTTTGTACATGAGTTTTTTGGCGAAATAGATATTCAAAAACTGCTATTTCACAAAGCCGACTTTTTATCGCTTTTTTCATGAAAATATCTCTTTTGTGTGGTTGTTTCTTAATATATGAAATAATTGATAATCGATTTCAAAATGCACATCCAAACAAAAACTTCCTAAATGTTTGTTACTATTATTTTATGATGTTAATTTGGTATATGCAATATTCACCTCAGTGTTCACCTCGTTTAATAGAATATTTTGAAGTAGGGCTGCCATTGACCAATACACAAGCTTTGGATAAATGAAAACAAGCTCTAATCCAAGAACGCCATTTATTACCAAAACCAAGACTGTGAAGAACAAAGTCCAAATACTTCCAACTGACTGAATCAAAAGCTTTCTCAAAATCAACTTTGAAGATTAACATTTTTTACCTCCTCTTTTTAAACCACCCAATGACCTCACTAAGGATGAGAGGCACGTCAAGAATTTGATGTCCCAAAATAAAAGCGAATTGCTCAATACTAACAATCTTGTCTATCACTTTAGAAAGCCGATTTGCTAGGATTTTAGCAATGATTTTGTAATGTAATCAAAAGAGAAAATAGTGAAGGAATCTTAAATGAGATTCTATTGCTAACCTTTGGGGATAAGAGTCGAAATAATGAGGATAAATTTAGCACCTTGAGGCATTGAACATGAATAAAAAATAGTGTTCACCAAAATCTAGAATTATCCATCTTTATCGAGGTCCCCCATTAATCTTTTTTACAAACCCAAAAGGTAAAACCATCGGGGCCGGGGGCTTTGTTACTACCACAGTCCCATATTGCCGACTTAATTTCATCAAGAGAAACATGAGTCTCCAAATACTCTCTATCTAGAGGATAATAGGCTAGTAGAATGAACACAACGGCGGAGGAAAGACCAAATGGAGAGTAATGAACCTAATTTTCTTTGAAGAACAATTAGAATAGTTCCTTTATATGAGCCGGATCATGATCCCAAACACCATCCTGCATATACCCCTATAATCGATGATATCTCCTCTTTAGATTTCTCTCTTATTTTTTATTATTCTTTTTCTTTATAAAAAAACTATAAATATTCTTCTATATCCTCTTATTCATTTAATTCTTATTCTCTTAACCTTCTTAACCGATAATTCTTCAACATGTCTTGGTTTTTGAGATGCTCGTGGTGTGGAGGTCCGTTTAACGGTAGAAATTGTCGGCATTGTACCAATGTGAGTCCGGAGAAGATGGAGAATAACCCGTCTATGACTTCTAATTTATAATCCAAACTCTAATGTTTCGCAATACCCACACTTCACAAACCCTAAACATATTCGTTAGACTAATGACATTGTTTTCATTGTAAAAATCTGTTAGAAAAAGGTGAACGTTGTCAACAGTTGTACTTGCAAGTGGTGTGGATATGCTCTTAGTGAAGGATTTTGTTCGTTTTACCCTTCAAGAGATGAAAACTCATCCATTGATGCTCCTAATCCAAACTCTTTCAATGGATCTCAGAGATGATTTCAACCACCTCTAACACCCCAGCGATGAATCATACTAGTGCGAGTCTATGTAGGAAACAATTCTCACTATGGTTATGCCGGGGGAATTGTCCACTCGGTTCCAATTATTTATGAGTAGGAAATCGAGTACAATCAAAAATTTAGTGATAATTATTATCCAATAAAAATTCACCGAGTTTTCCACAACTCTACCACTCCAGCACGAATGGGTCATGTAACCTTGGAGATGAATCAAGGATCCTTTGATCTTATACCTTGGCTTCGCTAGTGGCTTAAACTTCTTTTCTTTCTCTTCTTTGGCTCAAAATAGGACAAGAGCAAGTGAGTGTGTTTGATAAAATTGTGTGTTTGTAAAAGTGTATTTGTTTCGTACATATATAGGCCAAGGAAGGAGTAGTGCCCACGTTGTGTGGAGTGGTGGCCAAGGTTAGCATCTTATCAAGATGTAGATGACTAATGGAAGCTAAGACTAGCGTAAAGAGGTGTAAGGAGGTGGAGAGGGGTTCGGTTTACTATGGTGGTGATGAGGGGGTTTTCTTGGGGCTCAAGGTGACTAGTAACTTACAAGGAGGTGACAAGGAGGTGAAGGAGGCTAGCAAGGTGGTGACAAGGTGCTAGACAAGGTGGTGACAAGGTGTGGAGGGTGCTATCTTGGTTAGGACTTAGTTTAAAAGTAGTTAAGGGGTGTCGGGTTTGCTAGGGTTTCGGATTAAGGTTTTAGGTTTAGCCGAGTGTGTAGAGTGAAATGGAGGGAAAGAAATGTTTAAATGTAATGCTTAGGAGACTTGTAACTTGTGCTTAAATGGTGGCACAAATGGTATATATTAGTTTGGAGGGAACAAAAGCTAAATTTAAATCTTGTGCTTAATCGACTTGTACTCTAGCTTTAAAGGAGTTGTACTAGGGTTTTGGCGATAAACATGAAGAAAATGATACCACGGAATAAGGTAGCCCGTGGAACAAATTAACTCAATGTCAATTCACGGATACCACATCTGTTAATTAAGACACTGAGAGAATATTAAGTGTGCAAATATGATCCTAGCGTATAAAAGATCATAGCTAGAACCTACCTTTGACACTCCTTTTTGTTTAGTGTTCTATTAACATCGAGAACACAAGTGCTTTCTATGCACAATAGAATGGTCGCCATTATGCTCCCATCTTTTGTGTTATGAATTTCTATTTATTAGACATAGTATTTTGTGCACGCCAACCAAACCCTAAGATATATCAACATAACTCTATCGATTTTAGCCCAAAAATCAATGTATC
The DNA here is from genome assembly GCA_026074375.1 of Tanacetum coccineum. Classification (NCBI taxonomy): domain Eukaryota; kingdom Viridiplantae; phylum Streptophyta; class Magnoliopsida; order Asterales; family Asteraceae; genus Tanacetum; species Tanacetum coccineum. Next base: position 6,909 of record BQNB010129896.1, on the reverse strand, counting down.
GCACCACCACAATCCGCATGCCAAAATCTTTGCCAAATCACATGTTATGTTTAAAAATCGTTTACTCCATGTAACAAATGATAAAGGCATGAAACACAAAAGAAAACTGAATGATCCTCATTCCAAAAACAACACTATTTAAAACAATCAGGGGACACCAATATTAGGAAAACCAAAGACAATTATGAAAACGTATAGAACCGAACCATCATATACTAGAAAATAATATGAGATACATTTTAACAGAATCAATGGTGTGTCAACCTCATCAAACTACTCTGGCACTTGGTGTGTGTCAACCTCATCTGGCACTTGGTCTAGGAGATCAAAGATGTTCTTAGCAAACGAGAAAATCTTGCTACAATCAAAGATAAAACAAAAAAGATCAAATACGATGCACAGACGCAATAAGATATATCAATGAGTACTTAACTCTATGTGATTAAAGAAAAGACAATAAAAATATTTTAACTTAACCACTAACCTTACCTTTTGTCTTGAGTTATTAATATGCAGACATGTTTTCAGAAGCTCTTATAAAACCAGGGACCTCCAATGAAGCGTCCCCTACGCTTACAGACAATCATACATCGCATCGATATCCTGCACGGACATTCTTTTGATATACCTGACTCAAATGATATATGACTTGCTACTCACTGTCGCACCGCTAAGATTCATAAAACTTCGGATACTTTGCTCCGGAACTCTGGCACTTGGGTTAGGCGCTGCTGTGTCAACGTTATCTAACTAAGGCACTTGGTGTGTGCAGCTCATCATCTGGCACTTGTTCTAGGATATCAAGATGTTCTCTAGCAAATACGAGAAAATCTTGCTTACAATCAAAGAAAGAAAACAAAAAAGATCAAATACGATGCACAGACGCAATAAGTTATATCAATGAGTACTTAACTCTATGTGATTAAAGAAAAGACAATAAAAATATTAACTTAACCACTAACCTACCATTTGTCTTTAGTTATTAATATGACAGACATGTTTTCATAAGCTCTTCTAAAACCAGGGTCTCCAATGAAGCGTCCCCACGACTTACACACAATCATACATCGTACGATATCCTTCATGGACATTCTTATGAATACCTGCTCAATGATATATGACTTGCTCTCACTGTCGCATCCGCTAAGATCAAAACTTATGATTCTTTGCTCAGGAACTCTAGCACTTGGTCTAGGAGCTGGTGTGTCAACGTTATCAAACTCTGGCACTTGGTGTGTGTCAACCTCATCTGGCACTTGGTCTAGGATATCAAAGATGTTCTTAGCAAATGAGAAAATCTTGCTACAATCAAAGACAGAACAAAAAAGATCAAATACGATGCACAGACGCAATAAGATATATCAATGAGTACTTAACTCTATGTGATTAAAGAAAAGACAATAAAAATATTAACTTAACCACTAACCTACCTTTTGTCTTTAGTTATTAATATGCCAGACATGTTTTCATATGCTCTTCTAAAACCAGGGTCTCCAATGAAGCGTCCCCACGACTTACACACAATCATACATCGCACGATATCCTTCACAAACATTCTTATGAATACCTGCTCAATCATATATGGCTTGCTCTCACTGTCGCATCCGCTAAGATCAAAACTTACGATTCTTTGCTCAGGAACAAGGATCTCTAATGCCATTGTTATTCTTGAATTTACTATTGAAGGATTTTTATTATCATCATTATTATTGGATTTGGATGAATATATATAAGGTCGAATATAAGTCCACCGTCCTAAAAAACTAAGGAAACTAGAATACCTTCCTAAATTATTAAATAAACATATATATATTTTCAGATATTAGGGATATAGCTTAAAATTAAAAGATACGTACATATTTACTAAAGTTAAAGTTTATATATGTGGTTAATTAAGCTTGACGTACAAATTCATAAAATTGATGTTGTTTTGATTTAATTTACAAACCTTTAACTTATACAATAACTTTATGCATTATCCTCTCGTTTCTCAATTTAAATTTGATTTTCTTTTCCTAATAAATCAACATGTGATATTCAAAATAAAATTTTCAGACTATTCGTTCATCAAATATGTTTGTTATGAGTAAACGTTCTATTTTCAACTCTAATATGATTATTTTTACGATTCAGGACTGGGCTAAGTGTCCTGTTACAAGAAGGTCTGTTTCACGATACTGTGTTTTCATTAATGGAAACTTAGTATCCTGGAAAAGTAAGAGACAAGTAACTTTGTCTGAAGCTCAGTATAGGTCTATGGCTTCTACTACTTGTGAAATAATGTGGATTGTTAAAATCTTGGGTGAGTTTGGTATTGATAATGTTGTTCCTGTAGAATTATTTTGTGATAATAAGTCTCCTATACAAATTGCTGCAAATCCTGTTATGCATGAGAAAACAAAACATTTTGACATTGATGTTCATCTTGTAACAGATTCTAAGTAAAGCTCTTGGAACTTATCAACATTCTCTTCTGCTTAAAAAATTGGGGTTGTTGAACGTGTTTGTTTCATAAGATTGAGGAGGGGTGTTAAAAATGTATATTCACTATTTAGCAATCTTATGAAGCTTGAGGGGTTATAATGTAAATTCTTTATAATTGGGTTTATGTTTTAACTTGTTATGGAGTGTCTCTTATATTTTAGGGGCTAAATGGAAAATATTAAAGGGGTGAGATATATATATAAAGCTGGATCCAGGCTTAATTAGGGCTTCATTCAATCATCGAGATTTTCACCTACATCAATAATTCTCTCAAGTTTGTTGAAGTTTCCTGGGTTTGATTTTGATCTGATCATCTTGATCATCATTGTTAGGGTTTGGTTTTGCTTGTAAGTGTGAGTATTGTTTAGATTGATATGATCCTTCTGAAGGGGACTATCATTTGTTTTTTGTATCTTGTATTGGCAAGCACTCGTGTTGACACTCAAATAGGTTTTATCGGTACCAAATAACCAGACACGGATAGCAGCTATTTGATAATTACTATGGAACTTTTTCATCAATATATATAAGAAAACATGAAAATTCTAATTGATGGCTGCTAAATCTCTTTTAAGGCCTTAAGCGGACTTATGCATTGGGGCCTTTCAAACAAAAGAAAACACACACATTGATTAAAACTTTACCAAAACTAATGTATAAGTTCTAATTAAATCAATTTTAAAGGGAATGGTTAACATAACTTTATGTCGATAGAAGTTCTTGCAAAAGCTTAAAGTTTCATAATTCATAACATCTTGCAGTAAAATTATCCTATCCAATAACATCATATAATGTTACCAATGCATCACCATCTCCTAGTTGCTCAAATTAGGATCTAAACTCAATGTTTATGTGATACTACTAAATGGGGCTGATTGAAAACTATTTATTGGAAGAAGTGAAAACGAAACATTTAGAGTTCAATTAGTTTATGACTTGGTGATAGGCCTAGTCAATGTCTTTTGATAGAACACGAGATAACTGTTCACATGTATGTTTCAAACACATAACATGCCTCAAATAAATTACACAAAGCCTTGGTATCATACTAACAATGATCGAGACTCAAAGGTATCGTTCCAGATCGATCACAAATTCAACTAGATAATAGCACCTAACAATATCCAACAGAACATGAATTTTGGCGATAAACATGAAGAAAATGATACCACGGAATAAGGTAGCCCGTGGAACAAATTAACTCAATGTCAATTCACGGATACCACATCTGTTAATTAAGACACTGAGAGAATATTAAGTGTGCAAATATGATCCTAGCGTATAAAAGATCATAGCTAGAACCTACCTTTGACACTCCTTTTTGTTCAGTGTTCTATTAACACGAGGAGACACAAGGCTTTGCACATATAATGGTCGCCAATATGCTCCCATCTTTTGTGTATTAATTCTGTTTATTAGACAAAGATATTTTGTGCAAGCCAACCAAACCCAAGATATATCAACATAACTCTATCGATTTTAGCCAAAACTAATGTATCGACCCACACAAACGCATGCCAAATCTTTGCCAAACATGTTATGTATAAAATAGTTTACTCCATGTAACAAATGATAAAGCATGAAACACAAAATAAAACTGAAGTGATCATATTCAAACACTATTAAAACAATCAGACACCAATATTAGGACAACCAAAGAACAATTATGAAAACGTTTAGAAACCGACCATCATATACTAGAAAATAATATGGGATACATTTTAACAGAATCAATGGTGTGTCAACCTCATCAAACTACTCTGGCACTTGGTGTGTGTCAACCTCATCTGGCACTTGGTCTAGGAGATCAAAGATGTTCTTAGCAAACGAGAAAATCTTGCTACAGTCAAAGACAGAACAAAAAAGAAGATCAAATACGATGCACACACGCAATAAGATATATCAATGAGTACTTAACTCTATGTGATTAACGAAAAGACAATAAAAATATTAACTTAACCTCTAACCCACCTTTTGTCTTTAGTTATTAATATGCCAGACATGTTTTCATAAGCTCTTCTAAAACCAGGGTCTCCAATGAAGCGTCCCCATGACTTACACACAATTATACATCGCACGATATCCTTCACGGATATTCTTATGAATACCTGCTCAATGATATATGACTTGCTCTCACTGTCGCATCCGCTAAGATCAAAACTTACGATTCTTTGCTCAGGAACTCTGGCACTTGGTCTAGGAGCTGGTGTGTCAACCTTATCAAACTCTCGCACTTGGTGTGTGTCAACCTCATCTGGCACTTGGTCTAGTATATCAAAGATGTTCTTAGCAAACGAGAAAATCTTGCTACAATCAAAGACAAAACAAAAAAGATCAAATACGATGCACAGACGCAATAAGATATATCAATGAGTACTTAACTCTATGTGATTAAAGAAAAGACAATAAAAATATTAACTTAACCACTAACCTACCTTTTGTCTTTAGTTATTAATATGCCAGACATGTTTTCATAAGCTCTTCTAAAACCAGGGTCTCCAATGAAGCGTCCCCACGACTTACACACAATCATACATCGCACGATATCCTTCACAGACATTCTTATGAATACCTGCTCAATCATATATGACTTGCTCTCACTGTCGCATCCGCTAAGATCAAAACTTACGATTCTTTGCTCAGGAACAAGGATCTCTAATGCCATTGTTATTCTTGAATTTACTATTGAAGGATTTTTATTATCATCATTATTATTGGATTTGGATGAATATATATAAGGTCGAATATAAGTCCACCATCCTAAACAACTAAGGAAACTAGAATACCTTCCTAAATTATTAAATAAACATATATATATTTTTAGATATTAGGGATATAGCTTAAAATTAAAAGATACGTATATATTTACTAAAGTTAAAGTTTATAGGAAAAAGATCCTCTAAAGTTATGGTCAAACATGATTGATCATGTTAAGTTTATTTTGAGTGAAAATAAATATGTGGGCCCATGTTTGACTCAACTTTAAAGGATTCTAATCCAAGTTTATTTATGGGGTTAATTAAGCTTGATGTACAAATTCATAAAATTGATGTTGTTTTGATTTAATTTACAAACCTTTAACTTATACAATAACTTTATGCATTATCCTTTCGTTTCTCAATTTAAATTTGATTTTCTTTTCCTAATAAATCAACATGTGATATTCAAAATAAAATTTTCAGACTATTCCTTCATCACAACTAAGTTGTGATGTTCCATGGTGGTATGAAACTTAACAAGACCGTAGGTAACAAAAGATTGTCCAATATACGCGCAATAATTGTTCCCGTGTGTGCACATATGTTTCACATCGTCCGAATGGCCTGTCGATCATTTATCATCCCTAAAAGTGTATCTAAATAAGTGTGCAACTTATAAGAAAAACGTATTAGTCCGCTTTGCGTAAACCCTAAACACAAAAGAGGGAATATCATGCACCTAGCTCGAATACAAAAAAACTTGCAATGAATCCTCGATTTCTTGGATGACAATTTATGTCAAATCACGAGATAGAGGCATTCATTACCTTTACATCGGCTAAACAACTGAATTACAAAAAAGGGTCTTCGAAATCAATGTAGCATACTCATAAGTGATTATTCATACACGTTAACGAGCCGTGGCACTAGCATGTCTATCTTATCATTCTAGCTCGCTTGTATTAAATCATTGTGGTATGATTGGATCATTGATCCAATCAAAGCTTGTACTCATATGTTGTTGTTGGACAACGTGTAACTTTATTATTAATAACTATTTATAGGAGATTATATCAATCAAACCCTAACAGACCCAAAGCCACAAACCGGGCTTGGGCCTAATTATCCACTAATAGTTGTTACCTTGTTTATCTAGCTCCTTTCTAGATTATTTATGAATTTGTTTCCTCCGTAAAAACAAAAGAGCCTGCGTGCATTCCTGAAAAAATTATGAATCTTATTTATAAAAACTACTCAAATCTGAATTTACGTATCAATTACAACCCAGATCTTAATCAGATAAACAAATCAACCCAAACAATCCACAACTGCTATTCAGGTGTGGATCTATTATCTAGAATGATAATAGTTCAATTACGACAGAATAATCACACCTTTTTATGCTTAAACTAAAATAGACAAATAACATAATTAGTCCCTCAACATATATGTTTACTCATTGAGACTATTAAATCAATATCCCTCCTTAGTCTCAACCAAACATACCAAGTATTTTAACCAACTCTAAATGTTGAACCCCTTTGGTAAGGATATCTGCAATTTGATTTGCAGAATCCACCTTTACAGTTTTAACAACACCTTTTAAAATCTTTTCTCTTACTAAATGTAAGTCAATTTTAAGATGTTTTGTTCTTTCATGAAAAACAGGATTGACGGCTATCTTAATAGCTGAATTACTGTCACAGTAAAGAGAAACTAGTAAAAG